>JAQZBX010010105.1:0-44878 GCA_029593785.1 Cabassous unicinctus
TCCAGGACCTCTGGTGTGTGAGAGAGGCGTTCAATTGCTTAAGCCACTTCATCTCCCTGGTCTGCTGTGTCTCTCACTGTCTATCCGCTGCGTCTCCCTTTGTTGCATCATCTTGCGGCACCAGCTCTCTGCGGCCTGGTCCGTCAGCTCACCGCCATGCCAGGTGTCAGCTCTCCGTGGCACAGGCCAGCTTGCCTTCACCAGGAGGCCCTGGGAATCGAACCTGGGACTTCCCATATGGTAAACAGGAGCCCAATTGTTTGAGCTACATCATCTTCCCAGGCCAATTGATTTTTGACAATGTGGCAAGACCACTCAATTGGGAAAGAATAGTCTTTTTAAAAAATGGTGCAAAGAAAAGTGGATCTCCATTTGCAATAAAAAGAATGCCCCTACCTCACACCATATGCAAAAATCAACTGAAAATGAATCAAAGACCTAATATAAGAGTTAGAACTATCAATTACCTAGAAGAAAATGTAGGGTAGCATCTTCAGGACCTTGTGTTAGGCAATGGTTTCTTAGACTTTACACCCAAAGCACAAGCAACAAAAGAAAAAAAATGAACGGGACCTCATCAAAATCAAAACCTTTTGTTCCTCACGGGACTTTATCATGAAAGTAAAAAGACAACTTACACAATGGGGGAAAATATATGGAAACCACATATCAGATAAAAGAAAATATCCAGTACATTTAAAGAAATCCTTCAACTTAATAACAAAAGACAACGAAATTAGAAAATGGGCAAAAGACTTGGACAGGCATTTCTCCAAAGAAGATATACAAATGGCCAGAAAGCACATGAAAAGATGTTCGATATCCTTAGCCATCAAGGAACTGCAAACCAAAACAACAATGAGATAAAATTTCAGACCCATTGGAATGTCTACTATTAACAAAACACAAAATAGTAAGCCTTGGAGAGGATGTAGAGAAATAGGCACACTCATTCATTGCTGGCAGCAATGTAAAATGGTCTATGTAGCTGCTGTGGAAGACAGTTTGGCAGTTTCTCAGAAAGCTAAATATAGAGCTACCATATGACTCAGTGATAACACTACTTGGTATTTACTCCAAAGAACTGGAAGTAAGAGCTTGAACAGATATTAACAAACTGATTCACAATTGCCAAAAAATGGAAGTAGCACAGGTGTCCATCAATCAATGAATGAATAAATAAAATGTGGTATATACATACAATGGAATATTATTCAACTATTAAAAAGGAATGAAGTCCTGACACATGCAACATCATGGATGAACCTTGAAGACATCATGTTGAGTGAAATAAGCCAGACACAATAGGGCAAATATTGTATGAGCTCACTGATTTAAAACAATTTGAATAAGCAAACTCATAGAATCAGAATCTAGACTACAGGTTACCAGGGGATGGGGTGGGGAAAGGGAATGAGAAGTTAAGTCTTAAATTGCACAGGGTTACTATGTGGAATGATGGAAATATTTTGGTAATGGACAGTGATGATGGTAGCACAACATTTTGAACACAATTAGCAGCACTAAAAATCATACAATATTTATCTGAATTTGATTAAAAGGGAAAATGTTAGATTGTATGTACTGTAACAGAATAATTGAAAAAAAAAACAAAACTCCATGCAACTACACTACATAAACAGTAAACCCTGAGTTAAAGCATGGGCTTTAATTAGTAGTACCATTACAAAAATGAGCTATCATCAATTGTAACAAATGTTCCACATCAATGCAAAGCGTCGGTAGTTGGGTTGTATATAGGACTCTTGTATTTTCAGCATGATTGTTTTGTAAACCCACAACTTCTCTAATAAAGGATAAAAAGATATAAAAATATTTTGAACATCTGCTGGGTAGTCAGAAATGTGTTATACAGTGTGAATATAGCTCTGAACAGGATAGACCCAGTTTCTACCAACATGGAGCTGATGCACAGAGAAGGGGAACACAAATATTTATACACGTGACAAGGGCTGTCTGAATGAAAGTGCAGGTAGTGATACAAGAATACGTCAGAGATGTTATGGGATTGGTTCTGGAAGACTTCAATAAAAAGAATGTCACAATAAAGCTAGTCACACAAATATTTTGGTTACCTAGTGCATATATGTGGCAGTTTGAGATTATTTATGAATCCCAAAAAAGATTGTTTGTAAACTGGTCTTTTCTTCTGGGTATGATACCCTTTTATTGTATTAAATTCAAAGATTTTAAATTTACTTAAATCAATTTAGGGCTTTTGCTTTGACCATGTCAGTAGGACATGACTTTGGTTGAGTCCTTGCTCACTTGGTGGACCTGTATAAATGGACGCTCACTCAAGAATACACACAGAAGTAGAGAAAACTTGGTGATTTCAATCCTGCCATGTGACAGAAAGGAGAAGGTTCAAACAGCTAAAGTCCAGGGAAGAGATGAGCCATTTGCCTGATAGTTTGCAGCTGAAGAGAACAGAGCAGCCAAGCAGCTGAGAAGGCCCGAAAGACTAGGCAGAGATCACCCAACATCTTGTTTCTACACATGGCAACTAACTTTGGTGAGAAAGCCGCCTTGAGTTGAACTCTTTAGAGTCTTGTCACTGTAAGCTTTTACTCCAGATAAACACCCTTTTAAAAAACCAATAGATTTCTGTTACTTTCTATCAGCACCCCTTTGGCTGACTAATACAATATAAGAGTAATGTTTATACTATACTGTTGTCTATTGAGTATGCAATAGCATTACATCTAAAAAACAGCGAATATACATACCTTAATTAAAAATTACTTTATTGCCATCATATAAACCTCCAGTGAGTAGTAATAGTTTTGCTGGTGGAGAGTCTTGCCTCAATGTCGATGGCTACTAATTGAGCAGAGTGGTGCTTCCTGAAGGTTGATGTGGCTGTAACACTTCCTTAAAATAAGACAAGAATGATGTTTGCCACATTTACTTTTCCCTTCATGAAAGATTTCTCTGTAGACAAAGGATTTCTCTGTAGCATGTGAGGCTGTTGGGTTGCATTTTTACCCATAGTAGAACTTCTTTCAAAATTGGAGTAAATCTTTTCAAACCTTTCCACTGCTTTATCAACTAAGTTTATGTAATATTATAAATCCTTTGTTTACATTTCAACAATTTTCATAACATCTTCACCTGTGGACTCCATCTCAAAAATTTTTTTCTTTGTTCACCCATAAGCAGAAACTCCTCATTCACTCAAGTTTTATCATGAGATTACAGCAATTCAGTCACATCTTCAGACTCCACTTCTAATTCTACTTCTCCTGCTATTTCCACCACATATGCAGTTACTTCCTCCATTGACGTCTTTACTCTTCAAAGCCATCCGCGAGGGTTGGAATGAACTTCTTCTAAGGTCCTGTTACTGTTGATATTTTTACCTTCTCCCATGAATCATGAATGTGCTTAATGGCATCTAGAATGGTGAATCCTTTCCAGAGGTTTTCAATTTACTTTGCCCAGATCCTTCAGAGGAATCACTATCTTTGACAGCTACAGCCTTATGAAGTGTATTTTTTCAATAATAATACTTGAGAGTAGAAGTTGCTCCTTGATCCATGAACAGCAGGATGGATGTTGCGTTAGCAGGCATGAAAACATTAACCTCTGTGTGCATCTCCATCAGAGCTCTGGGGTGACCAGATGCATTGTCAGTGAGTAATATTTCAAAAGGAATCTTTTTTTTCTTAGCAGTAGGTCCCAACAGTGGGCTTAAAATATTCAGCAAACCATGTTGTAAAATGATATGCTGTCATGCAGGCTTTGTTGTTCCATTTATAGAGCACAGCCAGAGTTGATTTAGCATAATTTTTAAGGGCATTAGGATTTTCAGAATGGCAAATAAGCATTGGCTTCAAATTAAAGTCACCAGCTGCATTAACCCCTGAAAAGTGAGTCAGTCTGTTCCTGAAACTTTGAAGCGAAGCGTTGACTTCTTTCTACCTATGAAAGCCCTAGATAGCATTTTTTTTTTCCAATACGAGATTGTTTCATCTACATTGAATATCTGTTGTTTAGTGTAGCCACCTTCATCAATTATCTTAGCTACATCTTGTGGATAACTTGCTGCAGCTTCTATATCAGCGCTCAGCACTTGCTGCTTCACCTTGCACTTTTATATTATGGAGGCAACTTCTTTCTTTAAACTTCTGCTAGCTTCGAACTTTTCTTCTGCAGCTTCCTCACTTCTCTCAGCCTACATAGAATTGAAGAGAGGTAGGGCCTTTCTCTAGATTTAGGCTTTAGCTTAAGAGAATGTTGTGGTTGGTTGCATCTCCTGTCCAGACCACTCCAACTGTCTACATATCAGCAATAAGGCTGTTTCACTTTCTTATCATTCGGGTGTTCACTGGAGTAGAACTTTTAATTTCCTTCAAGAATTTTTCATTTGCATTAACAACTTGGCAAACTGGTGCAAGAAGCTTAGCTTACAGCCTGTCTGGGCTTTCAACATGCTTTCCTCAATAAGCTTAATCATATCTAGCTTTTGAGTTAAGGTCCGAGATAAACAACACTTCCTTTCACTTGAACACTTAGAGGCCATTGTAAGGTTATTAATTGGCTTAATTTCAACATTACTCTGTTTCCGAGAATACGGTGCTCTGAGGAGGGGGAGAGAGAGACAGGTGCACGGCGGGGAGGTGGGGTAATCAGAACACACACAACATTTATCCATTAATGTCTCAGTCTTATACGGGCACAGTTTATGGTACCCCAACACAACTACCTTAGTAACATCAAAGATAAGCCATCATAGATCATCATAACAAATATAGTAATAATGAAAAAGGTTCAAATACGGTGAATTACCAAAATGTGACACAGAGACATGAAGTGAGCACATGCTGTTGGAAAAATTGTGCGGATAGACTTGCTCGATGCAGACTGGCCACAAAACTTCAATTAATAAATATCACAATATCTGTGAAGTACAATAAAAGAATGTGCAACAGAATGAGGTATGCTTGTTTTTAAAAGGAGGAGGCAAAAGTGTAAATGGAATAACTTCGTATCCCAGAATATCCAGAAAACCTGCCTGAAAATCCATGAGACTCTGATTGACTATTAAAACTAAGAAGTTCTTTGAAATGTTGATATGGATTAATAGGTAAATGCTATGAGAGTTGCATGCACTAAAGTTAAAAATTAGAAATTATACAACAGAGACTATTAAAATAGAAGTAAGCAGTACAAGATATAAGACTAATACCAAGAAAAAATTAATGTCTATGTCACAGGAAATTAAAGTGCCTTATTTGACTATTATCTGTGACTAGATGGTCAGTATTTCATAAATGTTCAATAGCTATTTCATCAATTTATATATATATATATATATGTTTTACAGAATTCTCTTTATGACAAGAAGATAAGTAAAAATTCCTTCTGGATAGGAAAGTGGTCTACTATTTTTTTTAAATGTCAATGCTCCATTAATTAATCTAACACCTTAAGGCAAATACCATTAAAATCCTAAATGAATTTAATGAAACGAGACAAGCTGTCCAAAAATTCATACAGATGAGAAAATATACAAGAATACGTAAGAAAAGTTTGAATGAGAAGAATGATATGGGAGAAATTTTTGTATTTCAATGTATATTATAAATACTAAGCAATTAGATTTGTTATATTGATAAGTTAATAGCCACAGAAATAAGTGAAATAATAAAGAATTGAGAAAGAGATCTGTGTATACATGAATATAATGTTTAAAGCTTGTGGTGTTTCAAACAAAAGAATATTTCAGATAAGTATTTCACTATAGACTGTATTAGAAAAATTAACTATCCTTCTAGAACAAATGAAATTGGATTTATGTTACACATTTTACACAGACTGGCTAACACTTATTGTTAGTATTCTGATTCTATTTAGGCTCACAGTAAGAGTATATTTCTATGACTTGCATGAAGAGAGACAAGGCCATGTGACTTCCTCTGGATAAGAAAATCAACCAGATGTTTGATATTAAAGAGTAGGGATTTTAAGAGCCATTGTGAGGTTCTCTACCATTCCTTTACTTACTTCAGGCATCTCAGAAGCATGTGGCTGCTGAGTGATGTTCATGAACAGAATCCTCCTGCCTACTGATAAGAGAGAACGTAGGACAGATGTGAAATAAACTTTAGTTGTATTTCACAACAGAGATTTTGGTGGTGCTTGTTAAAATAGTATAACAATTTTAACCTTTTTGAGTGATGCAAACACATATGAATTTCTTATGTATTTAAAAGTTATATATAAGAAAAAACTTAAAATATTTGAAGACATGTAGCAGAATGTATTTATGATTTTAAGATGAGAAAGGACTTTTAAAGATTAAAAAACTTGATGGGATAAAAAGAAAACTCTTATATATTATAAAATATGACATAAATAAATTTAAAAAGTGAGTAAAAGACCTGATGAAAAGATTTGTAAGATATCAGTTAGTAACTACAGTATATGAAAGGTGTGGACTTAAAAAACACTATATATATATATATATATATATATATATATAAAGTTGACAATTAACTTCTTTTGTTTTTGAGATATATACATATATATCTCAAAAACAGAAATAATACAGGCAAACAATAAGTGGAAATAACATTTCAAAAGAAGTTCAACCAATTACTTATGGGAAAATGTAAAGTAAATGATATATTTTTTATGCTTCATATTTTCAACCATGCTTGGCTAGAGTATGGAGAAGAGGTCACTCGCATACATTCTGCTGAGATTCTACATTAGCACATTTTATTTTTGGAAGACCTTTTGGCTAAATCTATTAAAATTCAAAATAAAGTTAACTTCTGCTTCAGAAATTCCACTCCTCGAATTTTATATAAATACACATATTTATATAATCTCTGAATCAATAATGATAATATAATAATGATAATCTCTGAATCAATATATGTAAAGGAATAAAAACTGTTTTTGTTGAATCCTTCCCTATGTATTTTACATTTTTAGGTCATTATAAATAACATTTAAAATTTTCAATCTCCAGTTGTTCATTGCTAAAAGTAGAAATGCAATTGAATTTTGTGTATTTTCCTTGCTTCTTGCAAACTTGTTAAACTTATTTAATAGAACTTGTAGCTTTTTTTGGTACCTCCTTAGGACCTTCTACAGAGAAAATCGTGCTGAATGTGAATGAAGTATTGCTTCTTCCTTTTCAATATGAATGCCTTTTATATCAGTTATTTGGCATATTGCACTTTTCTAGGAACTCCAGTAAAATATTGAATAAAAGAGGTGAAAGCCAACATACTTGCTTTGTCTCTAATTCCAGAGAGAAAATATTTAGGATTAAGTATGATTCTAGCTGTATGTTTGTTTTTGTAGATGCCCTTGAGAAAATTCCCACATATTCTTAATTTGCTAAGGATTTTAAAAAGAAATGTGTATTGAATTTGGCTAAATGCATTTTCTACATCTATTGAGATCACTACATTTTAAAAGTTTCCTATTTTGGTCTGTTAACATAGTGGAGCTCATGGATTGATTTTAAAATGCTAAAATAACACTGCATTCCTCAGAAAAAACCCTATGTATTATGTATGGATTGGAAATAGCCTACTTTATGGTCATGATGTAATATCATATCTTATGTTGCTGATTTTAATCGCTAATATTTTATTAAGGATGTGTGCATGTATGTCCATAAAGGATATCAGCTTCGAGTTCTGCTTTGCTGGTAGTGCCATTTTCAGATTTTGATATAAGAGTAATTAAAATATCATAGAATGATTTAGGAAGTATTTGTGTAGAATTGGTATTTCTTTCTGAAATGTTAGGTAGAACTCACCTGTGAAGTCATCTGGATATATAAATTCAAAATCTTTCAGAGATATAAGGGTATTTAGTTTACCCATTTCATCTGGAGTGAAGTAGGTATTTTGCATCTTTCAAGGACTATGTCCAATTCATCCTAGTTGTCAAATATATTGGTGTAGAACTGTTTATAATATTTCCACATTATCTTTTAATGTCTGTAGTAGTCCTAATGATGTCCCTTCTCTTATTCCTGACATTGGTAATTTGTATCTGTTCTATTGTTTTCCAGAAAACTCAGATTAAACTGGTTCTTTATTAATATTCTGGAAGATTTAAAAATATATTTTATATTTTGTATTTCATTGATTCATGCTTTTATATATATTATTTCCCACATTCTGGTTAATATAGATCTATTATTTTCTTTTTCTACATCTTTAAAGTAGAAACTTACTTTCATCTGCTTGTAATATTTATGTTTCAGGCTATAAATTTCCCTGTAAGCACTGCTTTAGCTGAATTCTGAAAGTTTGATGTGCTCTTTTTTTATTATTTTTAAATTTTCAAACTATTTTCTAGTTTCTTCTATGATTTCTTCTTTAAACCATGAATTATTTAGGAGTGTGTTGTTTAATTTTCAGATATTTGAAGTTTTTACAAATATGTATATGCCATTTAATTTGTAATTTAATTTAGCTTTGGAGTACATATTTGTATCACTTCAATCCCTTTAAATCCTTGAGATTTGTTTTATGCCATGAAGTAAGGTCTTATTTAATAAATGATCTGAGTGCACTAGAAAAAAAGTGTATTATCTTGTTTTGGTGGCTGAGTGTACTATAAATGTGAATTGGGTCAAGCTGGTTGATAATGTTGTTCAAGTATTCTATATTCCAACTGATTTCATGTCTACATTTTCTGTCAATTAATGAAAGAGTGGTAGTGAAGCTATCAGTTATAATTGTGGATTTTTCTCTTTTTCTTTTTCTATTTCTGTCAGTTTCTGCTTCATGCAATCTGGAGCTCTGTCATTAAATATATACATCCAGATGATTGTTATGTCTTCTTGATAAATTGACACCTTTATAAAGCATTATTTCTTTCTTCCTGTTTTTCAAACACTTTCTTCTTTTTAGTCTTGCTTTCTATCATTTTGATTATGACACATCTTATTTTTATTTTCTCCAATTTGCAGACAATTGATAACAGCAATATTGAATCATTTGAATCATGAGAATGGTATACTTCTCCATTATTAGATCTTATTTAATTTCCCTCAGTAACATTTTGTAGTTTTTAGTGTACAGGGATTAAAAATGTCTCCCTCAAGAAATACACTGTGTAGAAAATAAAAATACAAGCCATAGCCTAGGAGAAAATATTTTCAAAGAAATACCTGACAAAGGATTTATGTGCAGAATATAACAAGGACATATACAACTCAATAAAAATAAAACAAAATTATAAAAACTGTTCAAAATATGAGCAGAAACTTCATCAAAGAATAGATGCAGATGGTAATAAGCACATTGTAGCCATTGGTCAGTTTGATGTAATTATGAATTCCAAAAATAGATATTGGATCATGCTTGTAAACTGGTCTGCTAATCTGGGCATGATTAAGTTATGATTAGGGCATTAACTGGGCCATGTCAGTAGGGTGTTGAGCCTCACCCCTTGGTGGGTGGGGGAATCAAATATAAAAGGCAAGGCAAAAGACAGAGAGAGCAGTTCTGATGTTGGAGTTTTGATGCTGGACCCCGAGGAGGCGAGCAGACGGAGGAGCTTGGTCGTGAGGAAAGAAAGAAGGCCCCAGAATAGAGACGAGCTGTACTCCTGAGAGTTTACAGCTGGCCTTGTGGGGAGCCTCATAGTGTACAGCTGACCTTGTGGAGGAAACAGAGGCGCTGAGCCCAGATAGAAACGCAGCCCCAGGGAGAGAGGAATCCAAGAAGCCTGAACCCTGTCAAATGTCGCAGCTGTCTTGCTCCAACACGTGGCAATGGACTTTGGTAAGGGAAGAAACTTAAGCTTTATGGCCTGGTAACTGTGGATTTACCCCAAATAAATACCCTTTATAAAGACCAACCTATTTCTGGTATTTTGCATCAGCACCCCTTTGGCTGACTAATACACACGTGAATCAACATTTATTAGAAAAATTCAATTTAAAATAGGAGATAAAGCCACTAGAGTGGCTAAAATTTAAAAAGACTAACAATGCCAAGTGCTGGTGAGGATGTGCAACAGGTGGAACTCTTACATATTGCGAGATGTGTGAGAATATAAAATAGTACCATTACATCTAAAACAATGAGACAATTTTGTATGAATTTCAACTAACACTTACATGATTCAGCAATTCCATTCATAGGCATTAACCCAAAAGAAATGAAAAAACATATGTGTACTCAAAAATTCAAATGCCTATAGTAGCATTATTCATAATAGCCAAAAACTGAAAACAGTCCCAAAATTTATCAAGAAGTGAACAGATAAAAAGTTGTAGTATATATTCATATAATCAAATATGATTTGCAATAAAATTGAATGAAATACAGATACACAGGCAGCATGCATGACTTTCAAAAGTATTATGCTAAGTGAATGAAGCCAGACCAAGAAAAGGCAATGCTATAGTGATTAAAAAAAACATAATAGTAAATGAGAGTAGAGTGTGAGAAGGAGATTGACCACAAAGAACCATTACAAAGAGACTGTTTAGAATAATAGATATGTTCTGTATATTGAATTAATCATGGTTATATTGGTCATATGTTTTTCAAAGCATGCCAAATTGTACCTTTGAGATTTGGGAATTTTATTGTATTTAAAATATACCTACATCATTTCCCATGAGACAGATGGATGGAACTATCTTGCTTCCAGTTGTGGACTCTCTCTGTTCCTTGGGATGGGTATTGTCCATCATCATCACCTTGTTACTTGTCCTGGGTGAGTCCAATAAACTAGAGAGTAGGTGCTGCAACTCTTGCTGAGATTCAGAGCCCAACTGGCACATGGATGGACCAAAGATTTAAGTCTCTTGGACATACACCTATCAAGTCTAGTACTAACTATAGGTTCAAATAGAAGGGACAGAAGAGCCATGTCTAGGGAAACCATGTGTAGGGCAATGACATTTCTATAAAAAAATCCTACATCAGACATCCACTTCTGGAAAGATGGATTATATGTGCTTTTCTCTATTTATCCTGCTATATAAAGCTAAAACACATGTAGAATAAATTAGAGAAAACAGAAAGATATAGAAAATAAGGCAGGTGAGCTTCTGACCTCAGGATCCAAGGCACAACACAGTGGTGAAATTTCTGAGTATTCTTTTTGGCTCATATACCCTGGACCAAGTGCTAGAGAAGCAGACATCTCAGAAATGTCACGTGCATATTTTAAAAGCCCCAACAAAAGTTTACTCTCTCTAGCCAAAGAATAAGGAAAGGGACAGCTAAGCAAGGCAGAAACCTTTTGGACAATAACCCTTCTACTCCAGCCAAATCATGTGGGTGGATGGCTAGGGATAACAACAAATGTGGCACTAGCTTCACCCTTGCCAACAAAGGCTTAAAGCTTTGATTTCCACCCTCTACAGGCTATACTAGGTGACTCAACAGCTCAGGATGGTATAAATGAGTGTGGTAAAGAGACCTCCTTGTATTGTCAGTGAAAAACACATGGGAGCTTGGTCTTCCACTTGGGGAATAATGAGGACCGCTCCCCATTCCATCTGGGGTAGTATCAGCAAAGTCCTTGTGGAGATTTTAGCACCACTTAGTGGTAATGATACCACATCTCCTCTGTTCCCAAAGTAAAAAGGCTATGTTTGTAACAATAATAGATTCTCCTGCCTCTTTTTTTTTTCTCCTGTTTTCTTTTATTAGACACTGCCAATGTTCTAGAGGGATTCTTTTCCCTCTGATTGAGAACATAGCAGGGTTCCCCAGAAGGGGAGCTTAATATTTTCTTATTTATTGTATGGGTCTCCACCCACTGATATAATACACTATGACAAGATGAACACTTACATATTCCATAGAAGCCTGCCCCAGGTGCACCCTGTCCCGGATACACCCCCACATCTGACATCTTACACCAGCAACCCTCCCCTGCCATATTTGCTAAAAGAACATTCCAAACATTGTAGTTTTAACCACAGACCTGCAATTTCCCAGAGTTCACCTGCTCCTTCTCCTGACCTTTTCCCCAGTTCCATGGGTAGTCCAACCCAACCCAACCACCCTACTCCCCCTCACACACCAGCACGGCCGAACCCAATCACATAACTATACCACTGTCATGCCCATCCACTGCCCAACTACACCCTTCTTTCTTATCATAGATTTTGCCCATATGGGCATTGGCTCACCACCCTCTACTCCCTTTCTGTCTCTTGTAAACCTATCTTCCAGGCTCTAGTTCTGTGAGTCTGTACATCACTGATTAGTTGTTCCATGTTCTGCATCTCCTTCTGTTTTTTAGTTTGCTCATTAGACTGGGCCATGTCTTCCTGTTTCTTAATATGGCTTGTAATTTTTTTTTGGTGCTTAAGTATTTGTTTATCTTGATGGGCTTATTTGGTTGGTTAGCTTCTCTTTCTACTTTAGGGTTTTATTTTGTTGTTTTTGTGTGGGTGTGGGGTAAGGTTCCTTTTTGACACTTTGGTTCCTCTCATTCTATATCCTTGCAGTTGTCTGTGTTCTGGTTTTCCTTTGGCTTCTTTATCTGTCTTGCTCCCTCCTGGATGATGTGCAACACTTTCCTATTCTATAGTTGCCCAAAGAGCTCCCTTGGGTAGGTTTTTGTCCTTTCTTGATTTTTTATTTTTTATGAGACAGTAGAGCTCTGCATACCTACTTTGATGCCATCTTCCCAGAAGTCTCCCCCTGCCTCTTCCAGTCAGATTGGTATCAGTCAAGGCCTAGTTCAGAGTTTTAATGTCCATCCATGCCCAGTAGTAATTAGGAGATGTAGCTCCCCTTACCCTGCTGGAACAGAGTCGGAATAGACTTGCTAAAACTTAATATTTAAATAAGGTCCAGAGTCTCCTAACATAGTATCCACAATGTCAACACTAATATGTTGTCATAAGTTACATTTATATAATGCAATGCCTAGAGCAACTGCTAAAAACACTATACAAAAAAAATGAATATCATGAAATCAAAACGGAATTCTAAAATTTGTTTCATCAATCCACAGAAAAGGATAAAAGTCATAAAAATAGAAACAAAATAAAAATAAAATAAAATGAAAGACTTATCCCTAAAATATCAATAATTATATGAAATTGCTTTTAATACACCAATTAAAAGACAGAGATTAGCAGAGTGGATTAAAAACATGAGCTAACTATTTACTATTCATAAGGCAAATGCACTTCTAATTCAACAACATAGGTAGGTTGAAAGTGAAGGAATGGAAAATATACACCTTGTAAACATTAACTTAGAAGGGCATGAGGGGCTATATTTATTTCAAACAAAATAGACTTTGGAGCCCATATAATTTTTCTGGGACAGAAAGGAAATAAATAATGATAAAATAATTAAATTATGATAAATGGTCAATCCATGAAGAAAACCTAGCAATACTAAATACATATACACAAAGCAATATACTTGAAAAATAAATGAAGAAAAAGCTGATAGAACTGAAAGGAGAAATTCACAAATTCACAATTATATTTGGAGACTTCAAAATTAATAACTGATGGGAAGCGGCTGTGACTCAATTGACTGGGCTCCCATTTATCATATGGGAGGCCCCGGGTTCAATTCCTGGGCCTCCTGATGAAAGCAAGCCGGCCCACGTGGTGTGATGAGCTGACGGCCCTCAGTGAGCTGGCGCAGCAAGATGATACAAGAAAGGGAGACAAGCAGACACACAAAAAAGCACAGCAAATGGACACAGAGAGCACAAGCAGCAAGGGGGGTGGGGGAGGAAAAATAAATAAAATAAAATAAAAATTAATATCTGATAAACCATGAAGGTAGAGGATTTTATTTTATTTTCTACTATAGATATTATTATATAGTACATTGATATTACCAACTCTAGTTTCTTAGTTCTTTTCTGATGAAGAAAGTATCCTTGAGTTATTTCAACTACTTACACCGAAACTGGAAACTCCTATTACCTTGCATCACCTTCTTGTTTTGTAGGGTTAGAAAAAAATTAGAAAGTTAAAACATAGTCAGGTTATCTAGTCTGGATCTTCTCACTGCTTTCATTGCATCAGGCAACAAATTTGAACAGTTGCATGACCCCACCACCTTTGCCCCAGCACTTCTCAGCAGCCTGAGTTTAGACACAGAAGAATCGGGCAATTAATCATGATGATTCACAGTTGAGTTTTACCAAGTGAGTTATGTGTTACATGGGAAAAAGAGGATATAAAACTACACAATCTAAATTTTCACACACAAAGGAGTTTTATTTTCTTGGACCTTTTTTGTACATCTTATTTCAATGATCGGGAAAATATGACAGTAATTATATTTACAAGTTTGTGAAAAAATATAGCATGATATTTTTTCTGTAACACTCTACAGTTATTTGGGTCAATTATAAACTTTAACATAAATCTTTATTCAAGTAAAGTCAAAACTTCCATTTTTATGTTACTTTACATAATTTTGTGGATGCATCTTACATTGACCTGCTCTCCATATGTGATACCTAAATTTTTAAAGAGAAAGCATATGAGATAAAATGGAATATTGGTAAAAAGATAATGTTAAATTTTTAAATATAGTATATCACCTGAGTCACAAACAGGAAAATAGTTGATAGGTAGGTAGATAGATAAGTTTATAGATACATAGATGCTTCAAGAATTTGCTTCTATATATTGTTCCCTAGGAAGCTGAAATAAATTTATTCATGATGAGCTGGCTGAAAAACTAGATTTGTTCTCACACATCTGGAAAATGAATAGTAATAGCAATTATTAATAATTATCTTTGATTTTTGGAAGAAAATGCTATTACCAAAATAACACAGGGTTATTTTGAAATAGTGACATTTTCTTTAACCTCTTATGGATTAATAAAACTTGATTATAAATAAATATACTATAATAATCTTCTACATTTAGAGTGCTCTATATAATGTTGCATAAAATCATTTTCTTTATATATATATATATATAAAGAATATATATATATAAGGATGTACTGGGAATTGAACCCAGGACCTTGTACATGGGAAGAAGGCACTCAGCCAATGAGCTACAACCACTCCCCTAATTATTTTCTTTTAGTATACATCACTTTAACTTGAAAAGAAGAGTATGAAAAGGGATAAAAGTAACTTTAAAATGGTGAGTTCTGGCAGTTTCTATTGTAACCAAATGATCCACATTAGCATCACCAGTAATAAGTCATGTGGAAACCATCTACGCCCTGATATGAGGTGACAAAAAGAATACCTCACCCCTGTGGTATTCTTCCTCCAAATCCATAACCTCAATCTAATCATTAGAATAGCATGAGGCAAACTAAAATTAAAAAATATTCTACAAAATTTCTGACCAGTAATCTTCAAAATTCTCAGGGCTCTGAAAAACAGGCAAATACCGAGAAACTGACACAGGCCAGAGGACACTCAGGAGAAATGAGGACTAAATAAAATGTGGTATCTTGAAAGGACATTAGTGGAAAAACTGGTGAAGTAGAAATAAAGTCCAGATTTTAGTTAATAGCAATGCACCAATATTCATTTGTTAATTTTGACAAATGTGCTATATTTATGTAAGATGATAATGTTAAGGGAAGCTGGGTGAAGGGAATATAGGAACTCTTTTTACAATCTTTGCAGCTTTTCTCTAAATCTAAAATTATTCCCAGAACAAGTTTAATATAAAATTACATTGTGTGAAAATATATTAGATTGTGAACATTCCTGCCTAATTCTCCCAAATCCAAGAAATTTACTTCTCCAATTTTATAAGGAGTAATGTATAAACCTTATTACCTAAGTTTTAGAAGAATGTCTAATAAATTATCAAACTCTGCTGTGAAATTAAATATATATTTGCTTCCATTTTCTTAGAAAATCAATAGCAAAGGATTAGAACACAGAATTTTAAGTCCACATTTTAATGAGAAGTATTTATCATCTAAGTCTTAGCTAAAAACAAACAAACAAAAAAACCCAGTTGTGTACTCTATTTCACATGACTTGTTCAAATAGTAGATGATAATATGGATGGCTTGGTTGAGTCCAATGTGTGAAATAATTACATCAGCAAATGTGCTAGACTGATAAGTTGATAGTCTTATTTCCAATTTATTCATGTTGAAGTTGTTCAGAGGCAATTCAGTTAATATACTAACTTATTTTTACCTTTCCCGTATTGTTCAGAAATGCAACTTTGTATTCCCAAATATGCTGCCAAGAATAATTAATTTGCTAGAAAACATTAATAATTATGTGATAATTTCATTGTCAATGTCACACTGGCTTATGCAATCTTATGGTACCTGAATATTTCCATACAATTTTGTAGCTTCCAAAAGCTTGTTCTAAAAAATAATTTGTAATGGAGGGAAATAATTTCTCACAGTGGGAAATAGCACATACACACAAATCATACGAATCTCTGTCTAATTTACACAATGAAAGTCTCATACTGAGGCACAGCCTGCAGTTGTTATGATATATTATAATTTATCTAAATTTAACTTTAGATTTATGCAATATATTTCTTTAAGGAATGACAATTATTAAATTGATGCTATGGGGAACCACATTATTGTATGAATAACCGTTAATTCAATCCATTGTTCTTTGAAAAAATATGCATTAGGCTCTTGTAAAGTACAGACTTTTTGCTAGGCTCTAGAGCTATAATGGTGAAAAAAAGAACATGACCTTTACCCACAAGAACTTAAAATGTAGTGGGATAATCAGGCAAGAAACAACTTGTAAAATTACTAATAATATTAAGTATTTACTATGTTCTAGGCAGAGTTCAAAAAACTTACCCTAAAAGGACCAACAAAGAAAATGTGATAAGTACTGAAAATACACAGGCTATCATGATAGATAATAATTGGCAGTGATTGGCTCGTCCGTGAGGGGCCGAGTTAGATGGGATGTTCAGGACAAGACGTTTTGATGAGGCAATATTTATTGAATGAAAGATTGAACAAAAGCTTGCCATGCTAAGGGTAGAGAAAGGAGTGTACAAGAAAAAGGTATTATATCAGTTCTTGATAAAGAAAAGATATTAGAATATATAAGGACAAAAAAGAATATTATAGAAAATGGTATTATCATAAGTTTTGATTATCACAGCCCTTGAAGAAAAAAATGAGATTCTTATACACAAGAACAGGAGAAGGGCTGGAGCTTAATCGGATACATTGAGGGGTCCTTAATATGTGCTTACTATGGGCTGGGCTTGATGCTAAATTCTTTGGAGAGGTGATCTTATTAAACTTTACATCTACAGCATATGGTTATAATCATATTTTAAAACTGAAGCAGGTGAGTATTAAAGTGGATATCTAACTTGCTAAAAGCCCCGAAGCTTAAGAAATGATTCATCCAGGATTCCATACTGACAGTGTAATAATGAAAACAACAATAACATTAGCAATAACATCGCCATAGTGACCACCACAGTACTTAAACAATTGCCATTTATCTGTTTCCTAAAAGTCAGAAACCAAAGAACTCTCTGATAGGAATTATATCTGATTTTCAGAATTACTAAATTATTTTTGAAATTTCTATTCTGATTTTCTGATAAAAGATTATTCAAGAAATTCCATATATATAAGATTCAGAGTTTGAGAAAGTTTACTTCACTGAATTATACATTAGACACTTTTGATGTGCATGTATTTTTTCCCTCAATCTTAGAAAAAGCCTGTGCTTAAATATTCAAATTACACTATAGTCGTCGGGGTTAAAAGGATAGCCTTTAGATGAAACTTGAAAATAATAAATTTAAACTTAGGTTTACAACTGAATGGTTTGGAGAAGAGTCAGAGAAACTCATGCTGGTAACGGTCTGGTCGAACTGGAGAAAAAGAAAATTCCCTTGAATGTGGGTTTTTGCACTAGGCATGAGGAAAATGCAGCCTGTTTACCTCTTACGATTCTTTTTATATGCTACCATTAGACATACCAAGCATATGGAAATAGAAAAACAAATTGCATCTTTGATTTTGATTCCCTTCAATATTCTACCACCAAGTCTTGTTGTTCTTCTTTCGAAATATCATTCATCCATATACTGCTTCACAACCACATTATTAGAACATCCCCACCAGCTGGACCGGGGCTTCTTCCTGTTTTCTAAATTAGCCTAAATAGTATTATTAGATATTAGTAGTTTTGTCAATTCCTCTTGTAAATGCTTTATAAAAGAGTCGTAGTCCAAGCTTGAATTCAAAATTCACGAAAGACTTTTTTATTTACTCTAGCCCATTCTGAAACTCTATCTTCTACAACCTAATACTTTGGTCACTCAATATACATTTATTTATACCTTCTTGATATCAATCTTAGATATGAGATACACACAAAATATTTGTTACACCCTGTCCCTGATCAAAGTCTAACCAAGGAGACAGAAACAAATTATAACTACTACTCAGCATAGTGTGATAAACATATTAGATTCCCAATAAATATTTGTTGAAATAATGAATGAATGAGTGAAAAATAACTATGAAAGAGTTTGAAAAATGTAAAATCAGAAAGTTTTGTATACAATGATGGCAGAGAACTGGACAGTTTTTCCATTTTAAAAAAGTCTTCATAACCTATTGAAACAAAGGCTTAAAGAATAAGTAGGGGTTACAGACATTTCAGGGAAAAGAGAATAAAAGTAAATGTTCTGGATCATGAATAATCTGGAGGTATGAGGGTTTGAGGATCTGCAAGAATTCTATATTGGGTGGACCTCAGAGAATGCATCAGCTAAGTGGTGATAGGGGGCACTTACGGGTCCCCAGAGCCAGCCTGAGAGCAAGGCTGGAGGGTTTCAAGAAAGAGAATGACAAGGGGAGATTTCCTTATTAAGACAAACAATAGTCCAGGCAGAAATGTGGGGGATGTATTGGAAGGAGACTAAAATATGGGCAAAGAAATCAGTAAAGGAAATGTGCATTTACCCAATTAAGAGTTAATGATGACAGTGACACTAGTGTTCGAGGAGATGAAATAGAATTGATAGGTTGAGAAATCAGAGTTAAAGGGAAGGAATTGTTGAGCATTTGTACATGGAAGTTGAGGTAGAGGAAGAATATAGGAAGATTACTGATTTTCTGGATTGTAAAACTCAGTGAAAGTTGATATGCTTAAAAATAAGGAGAGGTTACATAAAAAATTTTATTTATAAAACTTACCACACAATTGATTGTTTCAAATTGGATTGTAAATTAAATGAAAGTTTGAACTCAATATTGTATTTCTTTTATTTTATGGGGATAAAACTAATGCTTGCATTAAACATGAGAGTCTCTGCAGCTCTACATGATGGTAGATACTAGGGTGCCAATCCAGAGAGTAGATTATATATTCATAATATGAACAACTTGGAAGCTGTTTAAGAGTGTAAGCTTAAGATAATTTGGATTTTGTTTTAAGTGCCAGCCTCACCACTTACTAGATGTGAGACCTTGGATAACATACATAAGTCTTGATTTATTTAGCCATAAATTGTTATAATAACCGTAACTACCTCATGATCTCTTGATGGATTAAATGAAAATACTACATGTCAAATTATAGTAAACACTAAAAAAGTTATCTAATATCATTAATATGTATTCATATTTATAATAAATATTAAAATTTATATTAGTAATAATATTGAGTAATGAAAATATTATAGAATTATCTATTTTTCAAACCTTAGACTTTAACATTTCTTTTCATATAAAAATAATTACCAAAGTTTTTTCATTTTTAATAATTTGCACAAATTTATTCCTATATGTTAGAAATGTAAGCATTTTTTAGAAACTCAGACATAACTTAATATCACCCCAAAACTTTAGTTTGCTAAAAGTTTCTTGAAAAGACTAGTCATAAAATTGATGTCCAAAAGATTTGCTTAAATCGCCATAAATGCTTGCCTGATGCTTTCTATTCAAATAAGAGGGTTTAGAGAGATCGTTACCGAGAATCATATTTGATCTAAAATTTTAAAGAAACTTGGAAGTATGAAAGAGTTTTTGTTAACCGAAGAAAGGCCTGAATATTGAAAGAGAAGTCTAGTATGAGAGCCTTGAACCAAGAAAAATCAGATTAAACTGTTTCTCTAAGATGCTTTAGAAGACTTACTGTGTGCCTCTATGTGAGTGTGGAAGAAGAATGCATGTGGTATAAGATTCAACAGCTCCACAATCAAGTTAGTAATGTCACAGAGAAATGAAACATTAATTGTTTCTTGGTGCCCTCAAGCTTACCCTGAAAATAAATAAATCCCATTACAAGAGACGAAAATTAACAGAGTGTACAGCACAATAATTGAATGCAAAATCATTTATGTGAAGAATTTTAAAAGATCATTTAGATTCTTGCTCTGGAGATAAAATATGACTGCTTATCCTTAATCTGGAAAAGCTTCGATTTGAAGATGCCATTGAAGAGGTAACAAAGGTACCAAATGGCATTTTCTTGAAAAGGCAAAACTCTAGAGACAGAAAACCTATCAATAACTGCCAGAGGTAGAATGAGCAGGGAGAAGTTGACCACAAATGGCACAGGGGAATTTGAGGAGGTGATCGAACTGTTCTGTATGTTGATGATGTTAATGGTTAAACACAAGTAGGTGTTGGTAAACTCATCGGAATGTACACCAAAGAGTGAATTAGCATATGTAAATTCTCCTGCAATAAACTTGAATTAAAAAAAAAAAAAGGTAACAAAGGGCCCAAAATGGTAAAATGTCCTAATAAAAGGTAGTTAAAACAGTATATATTATACATATTATATATTGTATATGTAGTGTAAGTAAAGATAATGAATTAATTCAGTTTTTAAAAAGTATTGAATAGTTCAGTTGTATATTATTCAAACTGCTATAAATGTTAGGTGATTGAGAAGCTGTGATATAGGCAACCACTAAATACAAACTAGCGAAAATATTTGCTTAATTCATTCTCATCTTTTCCAGTAATTTTCTTTTGGCATCTTTGAAGCAGGTGATAAAAGAAGATACATTTGTTTAGTATCTAACCCATTTAATTCTCATAGTGTTTTTTACATAAATTGTTAACAGGGCTAGAGAAAAAGAATTAGATAATTATATATAGGAAAAGTAGCTATAAATACAAGTATTTATAACCATTACTATAAAACATAATTTTTTTCCCCAGAAAAGCCTAACAAAATCTAAGAAGTTTAAGGTACCATCCTGAATTTTTGCATATAAGAAAAATTTAAAAGAGAGTGTGAATTGTTCCCTAAGCCAAAATGATTACATTCAAAAATCGATCTAATTTGAATATGTAGTAGAGGGTAGTCAAATAAGCATCATCCTTTAAGGCTCGATTAAGAGGGAATTTTTGTTTGTTTTGCTTTTTTCTTAATAATTCTCCTTAGGAAAGAAATGAGTTGGTTATTCATGTGCTACATTAGAATATTACATTATCATTAATTGTTTTTGTGTTGGTTTCCTCCACTGTGAACTCTTAGTCCTGAACAACATTTTATTTACTATTGCAAATGCAATTTCTAACAACTGGCAGGCATTTGATAAATGAATGAGTGAATAAATGAATAACAAGATATTCAAGTAATGTACTTCACCATTATTTCCAGTGTAGGAACAAAGGTGGATGTTTCATGTACATCTCAGATTTTCATTTTGGAAAAACAAGCTTGATTGTCCAAGCAAATTATCATTTAATTATGCAAAACAAGTATGTAGGGTTCTTTGTTGTCTAGTAATCTAAAACTTTAAAACAAATCCAATTATTTTTCAACCTTTTAAAATAAATCATTATACTAAAGACATAATTAGAAGTGCATTCATTGCTTTGTGCGGCTCCACATGGAACAGGTAAGCCAAATATATCTTGGGGATTGAAAACAAATACAGAACCTTGAAACAAGTGATGAATCAAGAAAACATCCTATCTTCAGGGAGTAAATATTAACTAGGTTATAAAAAATATAATTCTATATGCGATTATATAAAAAAGTTTCTTTTTAAAATGTTCTTTAAAATTCTGCACGGGGCGAGCGCTGGCGCCGAGCTCGCGTTCAGCCGCGGCCAGGCCTTCGCGGGCCGGGTGCTGCTGGAGCCGGCGGGCGCGGCGCGCGTGAGCACCTTGAGGCTGCGCGCGCGGGGCCGCGCCCACTTGCACTTGGCCGAGTCGCGCAGCGCAGGCGCGAGCACCGCGGACGCGCAGAGCTACAGCGAGCGCGAGGAGGTTGTGAGCTACAGCGGTATGCTGCTTGCTCCAGGCACCGGGGAGCCCACGACTTCCTGTTCAGCTTCCAGCTGTCGCTGACCGTGGTGACGTCCTTGGTGGGCAAACACAGCAGCGTCCACTACTGCGTCAAGGCCACGCTGCACTGGCCCTGGGCCTCTGCCCTCCGGGCCAGGAAGGTTACAAACATAGCTAATTTTCCCAAATAATCATATTTTAACAATTAATGGAAACATAGTTCAAAAATGTATTTTTTTACACCTCCTGATATTTTGACTAATATATACGTAACTTAGGTTTAACCGATTTTAATTAAAATCTTTTATATTTTTTTTACTTTTAGTGTGTTGTACAAGACAAAATGATACTAATGATGTGTTGACTAAATGTACGTGGAAGGTTCGAGGAAAATTGCAAACAATGCTTCTCTTTTAGTCACCATGAAACAATGAAATATTCCAATCAATGTGACAAAAGTGCCTGCTTTGATTCTCAACATAGAGTGGCAACATTGTGCACACCTGGAAAAAGAAAAGGCCTCAAAGCAAGTCACTGCTTGGATAACTTAACGATTCTGAGCTTCACTAAGTTTTCTGGAAAAAGAAAGGAAGAACACAGATACTCCACATAATTACTGTTAGGTTTAATCGTAACTGCATGTAAATCACCTAGCATGGTGCATGGCACTGGAAAGATCTTTACTCCCACTCTCCTTAACTAGCACAGTTATATACATTCCTTTTTTCTTTCATGCATTATTCATTCATCCAACAAATAAATGTTCAATACCTGTTTGGCAATGTGCAGGGCCATGGGAATGGAAGGCAAGTAAGACTCACTCTTGCTTACAGGCAACTTGAAATTTACTAGGAGGAAAATACAGAAGTAAGTTCAGCACATTGTTGAAGAAGCTAAAGAGGGACTGTTCATAGGGAGTGCTTGATTCTACCAGGAAGAGTGAAGAAGTGGAATTCAGAATAAAGGTGCATGGAAGAGGTGATGTAAGAAGAATTTTGGACTTGGAAACATGGTGAACAAAAATATATGGGCCTATAGAAAGTTTTGTAAATTTGGAATGAAAAGTTTTGGGGTTGGGGGAGCATGGGAGAACCTGCAGTGGAAGAGGTCTACAATTTCAAATCTTAGGGAACATTTGTTCTATAGAGAGTAATTTTAGTGCCATAGACAATAGGAAAGATCAAAAGAGTTCAAACAGGATATTTACATGAACAGATGATGTTAAAAAAGAGCCAGTGCAGCCTTTGTTATTTGTAGTTGTATTGCTTAATTCTAAGGGGTGCTGTCATTACACATTTATCATAGATATGGATGATTTCTAAGGCAATAGTTAATGGAATTAAGGTGTCTTGAGGGAGGGAAAACATTCTCAGTCAGCAATATTGGGTGTGTCTTAGAAAAAGAAAAATGAGTTAGGTGAAAAATCAAGTGAGAAAAAATAAAACAGAAATAGTTATAGATAATGGGCTGATTGGAGATATGCCAATGAAATAGAATTAATAGGAATTAGTCTCCAATTAAAAGTGAGAGGAAAAGGAGAAAATGGTCTAATTTTCAGGTCAATTTGCTGGTTTGGTGACTACAGAAGAGGGAAAAGTAGTATATTTACTGAGATCAGAGGCACAGGATTAGGAAGTTGTTTATTTTATTATTGATGGGGGAAGGGGTAAGATGATAGGTTCAATTTTGATCATATTAATTTTAAGATGTCTTTAAGGTACCTGGGTTGGAAATTTCCCATATGCTTTAATTTACATGTTTCTATATGTCCCTGAAATTTTGAAAAAAGTGGGCTAGACATATACATTAGGACAAGTCACAAACATCTGGATGAAAATTGAAATCAGTAGGATGAATGAGACTGTCTAGGAAAATATGTTGAAAATGGAGAGATCAAGCATACCATGTTCCCACCCTTATTTTATAATGATCAGTAAGAGGAGTTGGCAGAGGAACTGAAGAATAAAAAATCCAGTTTGCTAGATCTCTTATATTTCTTGTATAGCCAGAGATCCAGCAAACATTGGGTCTCAAGAAGTCAATGTCAGTAGGCTCTTAAAAGTGCATTGAGTAAGTGTTGGGCTCAGAGGGACCCGTTGGATTTGGAAAACAAAGGATAATGGTGACTTTTACCAGAGTTGTTTTCCTGGAGTTGGGGGGTCAAAGACCTTATATGAGGTAAAAGGGAAGAATAAGTGGGGACATTTTATGATTTTATGTTTAGCTTTCCCATATCACTGTTATTCACTCATTATCTTAGGTTATTGTGGAATTAGAGGGCTATCTCACACTCTAAGGATATACTACTAAAAATTCTCTTTCCCTCTCTTCTGTCTCCCTTCCCTTCCTTTCCTTTCCTGCCCCCACCCCCATTTCTTTCTCTTTTTCCCTCTGTTCGGGTTAGACGGTGAGCAAGAATTACTAAAGCCAGATTATAGTTTGTTATACTAATATTAACCGTGTTTTTGATGCAATCAAAATTTTGAATTGCATCCATAAAGTCCCCAGAGAACTATAATTCCAACATTCAAATGTTTAGTCGTGTCTAAATAATAGGAGAAGTGTCAAGTGAGGCTTAAAGTATTTTTTTTCTGCCTTGAATTTAGTAAAGAAGGATATGGAAATGCAAAAAGGCTGTTTTCCTTTATTTTCCTCCACATGCTTTAGATGGGCAAACAAAAGGAAGAAAATGATACAATCAACTATATTAAGCAAAAAACTTTAATCTCAATACCAATCAAGCATATTTAGAAACTGTGGCATAGCTATTCGAATAAAACACAGAAGAGACTAAAATCCAGAGTTAGAAGCAGTTTACAATGCTGTTTTTAAGTTTACAAATCAAGTTGTTATTCTTTACATTTTAGAATATATTTTATTGCTTTCCCACCCTGAGAGAACTAATTTACGTATAAGACTTACATAAAAAAGTTTAAGGGCCATGCAATTTATATCAGATTACCTATAATACAGGGTTCAGATATGCAATTTTATGTTTTTAAATATTTGAAAAACACAAAGGCATTACTTCCCTGTTGGAAACCATGAATGCAAATGACTTATTAAAAAAAGACAATATATTATTTAGCATTACTTTCAGTTGGTTACTTCAAGCAGCACATTAATAAGCATCAAGTAATTTGAAATTGAAGGAGGAGAAAATACACTATGCCTGGGGCTAAAATGCATTTTGATTTTTTTTTTTTCTGGAAAGCACTTCTGCCAATCAAACCACAGGATATTAGATTCTAATCATTAGAAAACACTTGAATGTGGTAAATAAAATAATGACTAAAAGAATAATTACCTTATATTTTGATAGAACCATACAGATCAAGGCTAGTGTTCAGATGGAGTTTCTAAGTTGCTTGTAGTTCCTTAAATGTCCAGTGGCAGTCTGTTCTGAACATTGTATTGAGCTTTGCCATTAAAAGTGATCCTTTAAAAGACAATATTTTTAAGTTTGTTTTTTTAACATACAAAAAAATTCATTATTTTTTGTGCATAGGTCTTTGACATTCAAGATAAGGAACAGCTAAATCATTCCCCAAAATAGTCCTTAGTGCTACTGCTCTGTAGAGGTGGAGAGATTAATGTTTAACAATGAGATCTCCAAAAAATTTGTATATATACCTATATTTATTAAAAACTCTACTGATACCAGTTGTATAGGCATAATTTGCAAATATTAACAAATTATATGATTACTTATTGTAAATTCCAGATAGCCAATGGATGCTCACAAAATACTTTTATTGATTTTTGTTGAACACATATAACTGAAGCCAAACTATGATGGCAATTTACCAAATATAGTTCTGATGATGACTGGCATGTTGGTTGGAAGGTTTTGTTTGATTCATGAGTAAAATGAAAGTGAAGCAATGAAGACATATGTCTTTAATGACATTTATATAAATTGAAACATACAATATGGTCTTTGTGTCTGGCTTCTTTCATGTGGCATCATTTCTTTGAGGTTTAGTTACTTTGTAGCCTCTATCAGTATCCCATTCCCGTTTGTACTGAACAATATTCCATTGTATGGATTTGCAACTTTTTAAAAAAATTTTTTGAAATATATTACTCATACATGAACATACATAAACAATAAATGTATAATAATAGTTGTGAACTTACAAAACAAACATACATAACATCATACAGGGCTCTCATACCTCACCCTACCACCAATACCTTGCATTGTGTGAAACATTTTTAACTAATGATTAAAAAGCATCCTCAAAATATTACTACTAACCAAAGTATTTTCCCCCAACCCACCCTATTATTATTATTATTTATATCATTTATACATGAACTTACATAAACAATAAGTGTATAGTAAAAGTTGTGAACTTACAAAGTAAACATTCATAACATCATACAGGGGTCCCAAAGATCAACCTTCCACCAACACCTTGCATTGTCGTGAGACATTTGTTCAAATTATAAAAGAATATTGTCAAAATCTTACTACTAATTATAGTCCTTATCTTACATTTGGTGTATTTTTCCCCGAACCCACCCTATTATTATTTTTAAAGTATGTTTTTATGACAAAAGTTGTAAACTTACCAAACAATCATGCACATGTGCGGAATTCCCAAAAAACACCCCTCTATCAACACACCGCAGCGTGGTGGAACATTTGTTACAGATTATGAGATAATATCATCCGATTATTACCAGTTCCACAGTATACATTTGGCACACATTTTCCACACTCCCCCATTATGAACACAGTACATCTTTGGCGTAGATGAGAGAATATTACATTATACTGTTAACCACAGTCCATAGGTCACTCCAGTTGTATTTTTCCCATGGTTCTCCACATTCCCACCACGATGCAATACTGATGTACTCCTGCTCTAGCTCACAAAGGACACTCTTGCATCTGTACCATCAACCACGATTCTCATCCACCTCTGGGTTTACTGTGCGATTCAAAACCTAGATTATTCTCTAGCTTTCTGTCAATTGGCATTTACATCCCTAGACTAACATTTTCAGCCACATCCCCATTTATAAACCTGCAGTTACTCACTATAATGTGTTACCATCAACTCTGTACATTTCCACACTTTTACAGTAAAGCTAATTAAAACTTCTACATGCATTAAATATCAGTAGTCCATCTCAGTCTTCCTCTTATCTCCTTTAAGAATCCACCACCTACCACCAGGTCTTGAAGATATTTTCCTACATTTTCTTCTAGAAGCTTTATGGTTTTGCGTTTATATTTAGGTTTTTTATTCATTTTGAGTTAATTTCTGTATAGGGGTCCTCTTTCCTTCTTTTGCGATGGATATCAAATTTTCTCAACACCATTTATTGAATGGACTGTTCTGCCCAAGCTGGGTGGGTTTGACAGGCTAGTAAAAAATCACTTGACCATAGGTGTGAGGGTCTGTTTTTTAACCATCGGTTCAGTTCCATTGGTCTATGTGCCTGTCTTTATGCCAGTACCATGCTGTTTTTACCACTGTACCTAGGTAATATGACTTAAAGTCCGATGATAAGAGTCCTCCATCTTTGCTTTTCCTTTTTAAGATGTTTCTGGCTATTCAGGACACCTTCCCCATCCAAATAAATTTGACAATCATGTTTTCCATTTATTTAAAAAATGTTGGTGGAGTGTTTATCAGGATTGCATTGAATTTGTATATCAATTTGAGTAGAATTGACATCTTAATGATATTTAGTCTTTCAATCCATGAGCATGGAATGTTCTTCCAATTATTTAGGTCATTTTTTATTTCTTTTAACAAAATGAGTTGCAGTTTTCTGAGTATGAGTGCTTTACATCATTGGCTAAGTTTATTCCTGGATATTTGGGTTTTATCTGTCATGTTTTATTTTCACCACTCTTTTGACACTTTTAGTTACTTTTGTTGATATAAGCTCCATTTCTAGACTCTCTTCCAGACCTCTCTCTCCTGTCTTTTCTTTTCAGGCTGCAGAACACCCTTTAGTATTTCCTGCAAAGCAGGTCTCTTGGTTACAGACTCTCTCAGTTTCTGTTTATCTGTGAATATTCTAAACTCACCTTCAGTTTTGAAAGACAATCTTGCCGGATATAAGATTCTTGGCTGGAAGTTTTTCTCTTGCATATATCAAGATATATTTCTCTTAAATATATCATACCACTGTCTTCTTGCCTCCATGGTTTCTGATGAGAGATCGGCACTTAATCTTATTGGGTATCCCTTCTATGTTATGCATTGCTTTTCTCTTGCTGCTCTCAGAATTCTTTCTTTGTCTTTGGTATTTGACATTTTGATTAGTATGTGTCTCGGAGTTGGTCTATTAGGATTTTTTGGGATGGGAGTACATTGTGCTTCTTGGACTTGGATATCTATGTCCTCCAATAGGGTTGGGAAATTTTCTACCATTATTTCTTCAAATATTCCTTCTGCCCCTTTTCCCTTCTCTTCTCCTTCTGGGACACCCATGACACGTATGTTTGCACATCTCTTGCTGTCCTTTAGTTCCCTGAGACCTTGTTCAAATTTTTCCAGTTTTTTCTTCATCTGTTATTTTGTATGTTCACTTTCAGAGGCCATTTCTTCAAGCTCACCAATCCTTTCTTCTGCCTCCTCAAATCTGCTATTATATGATTCCAGTGTATTTTTAATTTCATTTATTGCACCTTTCATTCCCATAAGACCTGCTATTTTTCTATGTTTGCTTTCAAATTCTTCTTTGTGCTCATCCATTGTCTTCTTAATAGCCTTAATTTCTTTAGCCATATCATTGAATTTATTAAGGAGATTTGTTTGAACATCTATGATTAGTTGTCTCAACTCCTTTATGTCATCTGGAGGTTTATCTAATTCCTTTAACTGAGCCATATCTTTCTGTTTCTTGGTGTGGATTGTAATGTTTTGTTGGTGTCTTGGCATCTGGTTTACTAGAGTATTTATTCTGGGTGCAGTTTTTCTCTTTAGTTTAGGGCTTCCTGACTTTCTCCCTTGTTGGTTGTGTAGTAGAAGCCAAGGGTGTAGTTGGTGCTATAAGCTGTGGAGGCTCAAGCTACCCTCATTGCCCCAAGGACCAATGAAGCTTCTCCCCACTTTCTCCTTTGCCAGGGGTAGGGACAGAGCCACAGCTGTGTGGAATAATCCAAGTCATGCAGGCCTAGACTGTAGTTGCCCAGAGAGACTGATGAAGCTTCATGTCCCTTTCTCCCCTGCCTGGGGCAGGGATGGAGCTGCAGTGGGCAGAAATCTACGCAGTGCAGGTCTAAGATGACCACAGTTGCCCCAGTAGATTTCTGATTATTCAGTCTGTGCAGGCTAAATGTAACTGCAGTTACCTGGATAGGCTAGTGCAGGGCCCGTCAGCTTCCTCCCTGATAGAGATGGGGCTGAAGCCTAGGCTAGGGCTGCAAGCCAATCTGGGTGAAAGAAACCGGTCTCTACCATCACTGTGATTTTCAGTCAGCCCGGCTTCCCCTCATGCTGAGGGTGGAGTCAAAATCGCGGCTACAGGCCTCCTTCTGACTTGGAAAGGCTCAAACTTTAGGTGTTCTTAGGGTTATACTTTAGCCAGCCAAATTGACTAATCAGTAGTTGAAATCGGTGGCCAACCGTCTCTTCCTCCCATTTTTGGGAAATGGAGCGTCCAATTCCTGCCACAGAATAGGTTCTGGGGTGGCTTGCACCGCCAAAATAGGATGATCACCGGCCTCCGCGCTGTGGCCTGTAATTTCCCGGAGAGGCTAATGCAGCTCCCCCCAGCTTCCTCCCTGCCCGAGGTGGGCCTGGGGCTTACACTAGAGTGGCAATCTGATATAGATGGGAAAAAGCCGGTCCCTACCAGCACTATGATTTTCAGTCAGGCCTGCTTCCCCTCATGTCAGGCGTGGTGTTAAGATGGCGGCCACCAACCTCTTTCTTACTTGGACAGGTTCAAACTTCAGCTGTTCTTAGGATTATACTTTAGCCCACCGAATTTACTAATCAGTAGCTGAAGTTGGTGCCCAACCGTCTCTTTCTCCCCTGTTTTGGGAAGTGGAGTTTTCAATTCCAGCCACAGAACAGCTCTGAAGGTGGCTTGTGTCTCCAGTGGAGAATGGGCACTGGCCTCTGTGGCGTGGAGTGCTCTACTTACAAATCTCTGCAGATGGGCAGTCTCCTCCTTTCTTTCTTCCAAGGATGTTGCAGGATGTACTTCTGGTCTCCTGCAGCCCCCAGATAAGTGCTCTATTTAGTTGTGGGTGATCACCAGCTGCCCCGTAGCAGGAGCTTGTTCTCAGAGCTCATTATTCTGCCACCATCTTGCTGGTTGTCTGGATATGCAACTTTTGGTTGCAAATTCACTAACTGATAAGCATTTGAGATTTTTCTACTTTTTGGCTCCTATATGTAATGATTGTTTCCATACTTTCCCTAAATAAAGCCAGTGACCTTTCACAGAAAAGCAAATCTGCCAATTATCATGGCCTTCTCCTCCAACGTGGAATAGAAGTTCCATGCCATGTAGCAGGAGGGAAAGATTGGAATATCCCCAGATAAATTGTCATGGGCTCCCAATGTTATAAATGAGATTCAATATATTTTCTTAAATCAATGCTTCTTAATTTGGTATATTCCTTTTGGTCATTTTCTAGAGACTACAAAGAGTTATTTTGACACTCTTGTGCAGTTTTATCATGATGTTGGGGGGAGATGGTTTGCTTAATTCTAGAAGTTCCACTCTCAATAGTTGTTTTCAGGTGTTTAGTGTGTTTTTTTTGTTGTTGTTTTGTTTTGTTTTTGCCATTATCAGCTATACCATGTTGATTTTTAATTAAATTTAAATCATATCTCTATTGAGTCCCTACCATATTCCGGGTATAGGCTAGAAGATTAATGAAGGGAAGGAGGAGGGAAAAGATGAATTGTTTACACTTTATGCCATTAAGGAATGCTGTATCTAGAAGGAGAAATGGACAAACAATTTTGTGAGGGTGTAAGTGCTAGAAGTGAGGATGTACCAAGCACTATGGATTACATCTAAAATGTAATGATTTATTCTTGGGATGGGAAATCAGAAAATATTCTGAGCTAGATTAAAATATGGAATCAGGATTTTCAAATAAGTGAATATCATATATAGAAGCAAGGAAGATTAAAATTATAAAGCATTGAGTGGAATCAAAAGTAGTCCTATATGGCTGAAATAGCAGGAATATGAGTGGAGGGTGGAAGTAAGGTTTGAATGGCATATGCTGGAATTATATAGTGAGGACACTTCAATACTGTGGCAGCTTGCAATTATTTATGAATTCCAAAGAGATATTGATTATGTTTGTAAACTGGTCTGTTTCTCTGGGCATCATACCCTTTGATTGATTTAAATTCAAAGGCTTTACATTTACCTGATTAAATCAAGATTAGGGCTGTGATTCAACCACATCAAGAGGGTGTGCAGGGTTGAGTCCCTTCCCCCTTAGTGGGTTATATAAACAGACACTCAGTCAAGGAGATACACTGAAGTAGATTCAGAGAAGAAACACACAGAGGAAGAGCACTCCATAGAAACGGCAGAGGAGAGAGCTTTGATCCTGTGGCCCTGGGGAGAGAGATGAGCCATTCACCTGATAGTTTGCAGCTGAAGAGACCAGAGCCCTGAGCAGCTGAGCAGGCCCGGAAAGAAATGAGCTCTCCAACCTACAGCTGAGATCAGAAGAACCTGGGCCAACAGGCCATAAGAGGAAAGAGGAAGGCTGAACCCTTGCAGATGTTACCCACTATCTTGCTTCAATATGTGACAACAGACTTTGTTGAGGAACTAACTTTGAGTTGAACTCTTTAGGGCCTTGTAAGCTTTTACCCCAAATAAATACCCTTTTAAGCCAGCAGATTTAAGATACTTTGCATCAGTACCCCTTTTGGCTAACTAATACAAATACTATACTGGAAATTTTGGGTTTCCATTGTTAATTATGGAAATTACATGATCAGGTGATTTTTTTAAAAAAAGAGAAATAACTTCCAGACATATGGCCAACAGATAAAACGTGAATGAGACTAGAGTATTACCCAGAAATTGCCCATAAAGTTAAAGGTCAGATTTGTTTGTCATATATCATTGAAGAAATTGAACATTTATTACACCAAAGAAATGGGGGGATTTGAGACCCCCAACTTTCTTCATCACCTCATATTAAATATAATCTAACTATAGACTGGTATTTCTATGCAAATGTAGAATTAAGAGTTGCCCCATAATTTACTCTTCAAGTATCTCTCCCACCCACACTCCCCTACGGAATTCTGAAGTAACTACTTTCTACTTTAGACAATTCAATTTAGGATTAGGTGTGAAAAAAGAGCATCTTCAGTCTCCTTCATGGTGTGGTTCATTTATGTCTACATGAGGTATACATTTAATGATTTATTCTTGGGATGGGAATACTCTAACAAGTAATTTTGGCCCCATTCTCTCATGAAGTAACATGGCCACTTGAAATACAGATATTACTTTTGATTCCAGAATTTCCATTTCCTGGAAAGACCTCCATTTCACCAAATGAGCAAACACCTAGAGATCTGAGAAAAATATGCTAAATACACAATGCTAATAAGATAATCACTTGGACTGAATTAACTGAAGTAGTAATAAAAAAGTGGTCGAGAATCCATTTACTGCCCCAGTTGGATTGGTTTCTGTATATAAAAAGCAAGGGAAATATTATTTCATAGGGAATTTGAAAGGATTAAAGAAAATAATGTACTTTGATGGTCCTTAGTAAGCTATACGTGTTGAACAAATTTTTGTTATTGTGCTAATATTCTAATTAATGGAAGGAGCAGAAACATCTCACATAGGCATTCCGTTTTCTATTCCTGGCTCTATCATTCACTAGTTTTTGTGCTGTCACTCAGAGATTGTGAAAATTGGTGGATGGACTAGAAGATTGCTATAATCCCATTTGTCCCTCATATGCAGGACTGTATGAATTAGAAAAGCAGATAAACAATACAGAGCTATATTCCAAAGATATGGATAACTTCCAGGGTGATCTCTGTTGTCAGCACTTGGTACTTATCCTACAGTAAATGTTTGTCTAAGAAATAAACAGTAATCAACAAAGGAAGATTGATATGGCTGTGCAAAGTTTCAAAAAGGACAAAAAGACTGTGCCTGATAGTCTAGGTGACAGTATAATCTATTTGAATGCATTAACATACCTAGAGAAGGAATATGGCAAGTCTAATAAGGTTGTTCTGCTTGCATGCTTCGAAGGAAATGCCCATACTCAGGGAGTTTCATAAACTGCTTTTATGAAATGAGATTGATATTTAAGTAGCTTAGTTGAAAGTACTAGATTGATAACTTAACTCTCTGATCCCTTCTGCAATTACATTTCTTAGAGTTAAGCTAAAAAAAAAAAAAAAAACATTTTTTATCTGTTTAGTATGTTTGATTAGAATACTTTTAAATATGGACATGTTAAAGTTTATGAAATAGTAATACTGAAGGAGAAATGGCAAACAATGGAAAATTTAACTAGATAATTCCATCTTGTGAACTTTCTTGGGATACAAATTACCTTCCCCAGACAATTCTTCTCAGTACAGAAAAGTAGACAAGAGCACTTTTTTCCCTTAGATCTTCAATACTATTCATATCTGTGAGGCTCCAGTATAATCCAACATCTCATACAATCTATTTGAATAAGTCTCCTGAGATCAATTCTGTCTAGTTATTTAGCAATCACATGCAAAAATCAGTCCAATAGAAATCTGCTCATCTTTAATAAATCCCCTCACCACCTTAATTATACATTGATGGTAATCAACAAAATAAAAAGAAATTCAAATTTTTTCTTAAAGATACTTGCTAAAATGAAGACGAATTTGTAAATATGCCTCATATCTCAAAGGTAATGGAAAAAGATGGTTTAGGAGGATATATTGAATTCCTTCTAAGAGATAATAAATGTGATTTAATATGCAGTATTATTTAATTATATGTTTCTGATCTTTCAAAATCTAAAATAATATTAGATAATACATCTATTACTTCATTTAATATGCTCAGCACTGTGAGTTGCAACATTGATAAATCTGGCATTTCTAATCCTTAATTGTTTTACTGTGAAATAGAATATATATGAGTTTCATAAACAAAGCACTTGATTAGGGGGCATATAAGTGATAATTTAGCTTGCCACCTTTTCTTTGATGCATAAATAAAAAATGTTAGCCCAAGTCTCATGGGGCATAAATTCCTTTCTAGAAATGAAGATATATTAACATTTTCTGAGAACCAGGTAGATTTAGTGGTTAAAAGTAATTTACATTTCATAATTGCAAAACTTTGCTCCAAGGATTAAATTCAAATTGTAGTATCAATTTTACTGGAAGACATAATATCTATTCCATTGAAAATAGATCTGCTTATTTTCCACATTGAATTATAAGACATATATTCTTATGAGAAAGTTAATAATGAAGATATTTGTGGATTTTTATTCATCATCTTGATTTATCCCAGAAAGCTATAATTTCCATATTTGCAACTAAAAAAGTTATATACTTTGCTTATAAAATACTGGAGGATGCGTATAAAATAAATATTTCCAATATTGATTTCATTCTTTAAAAAAATCTTTCCTCCTTCCTCTAAGCATGACCAGAACTTATTGATGGTCTGTAGTGTGTTTTGTCCTGCCATTAAAACAGAAAAATAGGTCATCAAGAGAAAATAAATTCTGGGAAAGTACATCCATGATGCCCAATACCTCCCACTTCCCTTTTAATTTTCTCTACAAAGCAGTGCAACAGCTGATGCTGGCAAAGTGGTAACGCCTACGGAGTGTATGTGAGGCAAAAGATCAGTGGAGTGCAACACCCCTCCTGAACCTAGTGACTCACTTCTAGTGAATGGAATATAGCAAGGTATAGAAAGGTAACAGGGGCAAAAAGAGACTAACCAAGTATAGAGGCATGAATAAATGCTGGGTCCAAAACTACAGCTAGAAGAGGCTTAGAGAAACTGATAGGGCTATATCCCTGAGCTCCAGAGATATGATGCTTGTCTAAGACTAAGGCTTAATTAGAACACAGAGAACACCTCCTTCACAATCCCCTACAGCAAGTCTAACAAGGTTTGAGTAAGAAGTAGCAGCAGAACATTTCTAGTAGAGGGACAAAGGTGGAACAAGAACAAGCAAAGAGACCTTTTGTAAAGCAAATACAAAAAGAAGATCTAAAGCTGGAAGTTGAGAAGATATTGCTCTAGCAAAACAACTTCCATCCTAAACACAATTTATCAATTTATTTATCAGAAATTTGAAGTCACTGCTGCACTTAGGGTAAGCATAGTAACAACAAACTTCAAACCCAGCCCACATCCTACTAGATAGATTCAGTAACCCACACTAGCAAAAGATAAGGCTTTCCCATTTCTAGGTATAAAACAAACAAAAAATTTTACCTCATTATTTCTTTACTGTCCTACACAAGATGCACAGTTAAAAAAACAAAACAAAACAATACAAAGCACAAGACATACCAAAGGTTAAATAAAAAGACATACCAAAAGCCAAGTAAAAACACACTCTCAAGACACAAATCAATCATAAAAACCAGATCAAATATGACATGGATGTAGGAACTATTCGGTGGAAATTAAGTTATCTGGTGGTATTTAAATTATGCCAAATATATTAACATATCTAATGAAAAAGCTGGAAAATATGCAAGATAACATAAATAATTTCAGCGGAGAGATAAAATGCTAGAAATGAAATACATAGTAATAGAGAGGAAGAATGCCTCGATGGGCTCTCATGCAGGGTCAACACAACCAAGAACAAAATCAACAACCTTGAAGACTGGTCAATTAAAATTAGTCAATTTAAACACAAAGAAAAAAAGAGCAGTAAGAACAGCACAAAGAATCCAAGAGCTGTGAGACAATATAAAACATTCTAACAAACACACAATTGGAAAGTGTGACAGTTTGAAGCCGGATGGACCCCAGAAGATCATGTTCTTAAAATGAATCTATTCCTGTGGGTGTGACCTACTGTAGATGGGACCTTTTGATAAGGTTACTTCAGTTAAGGGCCTTTTGATTAAATTACTTCAATAAGGCATGTTCCAGGGTGGATCTTAATCCTCTTACTGGAGTCCTTTATAAACAGGATGAATATATAGAAAGACACAAAGAGAAACACACAGAAGCTGAGAGAGAAAGCAATGAAGCAGGAAGCTGAAAGTAAGGAAGCATGGGGGAGAAGGGAGACACCACCATATGCCTTGTCATGTGAGAGAGGAGTCCAGGATCTCCAGCAGCTGGCAGCCACGGAGAAAGCATTGCCTAATAAAGCCTTGATTTGGACATTTTTCTCAGTCTTGAAACTAAGTTCTTAAACTAATAAATCCCCATTGTAAAAGCTAACCAATTTCTGGTATTCTGCATTCTGGCAGTCAACAAACTGAAAAAGAATGGAGTGGAAGAAATATTTGAAGAAATAATGGCCAAATATTTTGTAAAACTAATGTCTGAGGCTAAATCACATATTCAATAATCTCCATAAACACCAGGCATGAATAAACACAAACACACATTCTGTAGTTTATCATATTAATATATTGGAAGACAAAGAAAAAATTTTTGAAGAAATCCTGAAATAAAATGACACATTGCACATAGAGAGGAAGCCATCCATGGTTTTCAAAAACCGTGGAATTCTGGAAACAAAGTTCTGATGTCATTAAGGTAGTGAAAGAAAATAAAATCAAAACAGGATTTGATACACCTGAAAAATATATTTCAATGATGAAGGAGAAACAATTTTTTAATAAAAACAAAACAGAAGTTTCAGCAAAATAATGTGCAGTGAATGTTAAAAGAATTTCTTTTGGTGGAAGGAATACGGTGTTAGACAGAAATTTAGATTGAAAAAAAGAAATGAAGAGCACTGGAAATTAAATTAATGAAGGTAAAATGAACATAAAATTCATTTTTTAAAATTTTAATTGACCTAAAAGAATAGTGACTGACCAAATTAAGCAAATTAGCAACAATGTGTGTTTATAGCAGATGCAAACTGTTTGACAAAAATAGCACAAAAAACGGGAGGGGGAGTTCCAGGAAGATGGTGTAGAAGTAAGCAGGCAGGAATCAACTTTCTCACAAAAACAATGGAGAAAGGGCCAAAAGCTGTCTGAGAGACTTGCTTTGGTGGTCAGCAGGCCAGGAGAGTGCTGTACAACTCCCAGGAGGATGAGGGACAGTGAAAGGAAGAACCTGAAAAAACATTAAACATGAGTTACCAAAGCCCCACGGCAGCCAAGAAGGGTTCCCATACTCAACCCCCAAGACAGTAAGCTGGGATAAAACCCTTGGATCACTGCAGCCAACCGAGAGGAGAATGAATGTCTTCCTCCCATCAGCTGTTACAAGGGAAAAAGTGAGGGGGAGTTGGGGGGTTTCTCTTTAGTAAATTCAGCCAGCAAAGCCCACTTTGAATCTTGGCTCTGGCAAGACCAAAACACAGAAAAATGGAGATTGAAAGGACACTTCCTTGGAAAGCTGCACTGGCAAGTGCCATCTGCTGTCCAGTCTGGAAACTGCATGGAGAAAAACTGCTTTTAGGTCTCTCTTTATCTGAACATCTGGGGGAAAATCTGTGCCCTGTAAGTGAGTTCCTGGCCCAATTTTGATAACTTAAGCTAGGAAATTTTAAAGACTCAGAATAAGTTGAAACAAATATTGAAGAAGAACTGTGAAAAAAGAAAGAAAGAAAGAAAGAAGGAAAAAAAAAAACGATAAGCAAGAGAGAGAAATTGGCCATCAGAGTAAATTCACCAATATATTCAGATGCCTAGACACCAGGAAAATATTACAAGCCATACTAGGAAACAGTAAGAGATGGCCCAGCCAAAGGAACAAATGAAATATCCTGAAGAGATACAGGATTTTAAAAAAATTATCAATGATAATCATACAAATCTCCTAAATCAATTCAAAGAATTGAAAGAAAATATGACTAAAGAGATAAAGGATCTTAAGAAGATAATGGGTGAGCATAAAGAACAATTTGAAAGTCTGCAAAGAAAAGAGAGCTTATGGGAATGAAAGACACAGTAGATGAAATTAAAAATACTTTAGAGGCAAAAAAGAGCAGATTTGGATTGCTTGAAGACAGAATTAGTGATTTCAAAGACAGAACATCCGAACTGGAAAAGATAGGAGAACAGAAAGAGAAGAGAACGGAAAAAATGGAATAGGGTCACAGGGAATTGAATGACAATGCAAAACACACAAACATACACATTATTGGTGTCCAAGAAGGAGAAGAGAATGGAAAAAAGGGCAGAAAGAATATTTGAGGAAATAATGACTGGAAACTTACCAACTGTTATGAAAGGTATAAATATCAATATCCAAGGAGAATGCACCCCAAAGAGAATAAATCCGATAGATCTACCCTGAGACACCTACTATTCAGAATGACAAATATCAGAGATAGAGAGGATTCTGGAAGCAGCAAGAGAAAAGCAAGGCATCATATACAAGGAAACTTTGATAAGATTAAGTGCTGACCTGTCATCAGAAACCATGGAGGCAAGAAGAAAGTGGTATGATGTATTTAAGGTACTGAAAGAGAAAAAATGCCAGCCATGAATTCTGTATCTGGAAAAACTGTACTTCAAAAATGAGGGCGTTGAAAGTCTTCATAGACAAACAAAAACTGATAGAGTATGTTAACAAAAGTCCAGAATTGTAAGAGATACTAAAGGAAGTGCTGCTGCCTGAAAGGAAAGAACAAGGGCAAGAGACTTGGAGAAGAGTATAGAAATGAAGATTCTTAAGAAGGGTAAATTAAGAGGTTAAAAGATAGGCAATAGTAAGATAGGAAAACAGAAAGCCAAAGGACAAAATGAATGAAGTAAGTAATGCCTTGATAGTAATAAAATTGAATGTTAATGGATTGAACTCCCCAGTCAAAAGACACAGACTGATAGAATGGATAAAAAATATAAGCCTTCTATGTGCTGTCTATAAGAGACACACCTCAGAGTAAGGACTCAACCAGGTTAAAAGTGAAAGGTTGGGAAAAAATATTCTATGCAAATAGTAATCATAAAAGAGCTGGAGTAGTCATACTATATAGAACAAAATAGATTTTAAATGCAAAACAGTAATAAGGGATAAAGAAGGTCATTTTATATTAATAAAAGGGGGAAATTCACCAAGAAGAAATAACTATACTAAATATTTATGAACCTAACCTGAGTGCCCCAAGATGAGCCATACACTGGCAAAACTGAAGGAAGAAATAGATGTTTCTACAATGATAGTTGGAGATTTCAAAACACCCCTCTCACTGTTGAGTAGAACATCTGGGCAGAGTATAAATAAAGAAACAGAGAACTTGAATAATATGATAAATGAGCTAGACCTAATAGACATCTATAGAGCACTGTACCCCAAAACAGCAGGATATACATTCTTTTCAAACACTCATGGGTCCTTCTCCTGGATAGGCCATATGTTTGGTCACAAGACAAGTCTCAATAAATTTTAAAAGATTGAAATTACACAAAACACTTTCTCTGATCATAATGGAATGAATCTGGAAATCAATAGTGGACAGAAAAAGGAAAAAATTCATAAATATATGGGGGTGAATCAACAAACTCTTAAATAATCCGTGAGTCAAAAAAGAACTTGCAAGAGAATTCAGCAAATATCTTGAGATGAATGAGCATGCGAATACAACATATCAAAACATGGGACACTGCAAAGGCAGTGCTGAGCGGGAAATTTATAGCCCTTAATAATTACCTTAAAAAAGAAGAAAGAGCTAAGATTGAAGATCTAATTGCACACCTGGAGTAACTAGAAAAAGAACAGCAAACTAATCTGAAACCAAGCCAAAGGAAAGAAATAGTAAAGATCAGAGTGCAAATAAATGAAATTGAGAACAAAAAAAATAGAGAGAATCAACAAAATCAAACTTTGTTTTTTTGAAAAGATCAACAAAATCAATAAACCCTTAACAAATCTAATGAAGAAAAAAAGAGAGAAGATGCAAAAAATAAAATCAGAAATGATTTTACCACTGACCCCACAGAAATAAGAGAGATCATAAGAGGATGCTATGAACAACTGTATACCAAAAACTAGACAATGTAAAGGAGAAGGACAAATTCCTAGAAACACATGAACCACCTACACTGACCCTATAAGAAATAGAAGACCTCAACAAATCAATTTCAAATGAGGAGATTGAAACAGTCATCAAAAACCTCCCAAAGATGTAAAGCCCAGGATCAAATGGCTTCATAGGTGAATTCTACCAATCATTCAAAGATGATCTCATACCAATCTGCTCAAGCTCTTCCAAAAAAAACTGAAGAGGAAAGAAAGCTATCAAACTCATTCTATAAGGCCAATATCACCCTAATACCAAAACAGGATAAGGATACTATGAAAAAAGAAATTTGAAGAACAATATAACTAATGAATATAGATGCAAAAGTCATCAACAAAATACAATCCAAATCCAAAAAAAACATTAAAAGAATTATACACCATGATCAAGTGGGTTTTATCCCAAGTATGCAAGGGTGGATCAACACAGGAAAATCAATTAGTGCAATAAACCACATTGATAAATTGAAGAAGAAAAATCACATGATCCTCTTGATTGATGCAGAAAAGGCAGTTGATAAAATATAGCACCCTTTCTTATTTTCTTTTTTTTTGCAGGCAGAAAGTTTATTGGGAAGCTCTCCCAATGGAGGGAGTCTGAAGAATAGATTTCAGGTCTCCCACCAGCATGGCAGGAGGCTGCAGAGACTTCAGCCCATACATGGAAGGTGGTGGATATGAATTTATACAGAACATCAATAGGTGGGGAAACTGAGTATAGTCTGGGGCCAAAAGGCCTGGGGAGAGTGGGTTAGGAGGTCTTGGCGTGTGGGCGGGGTTGGGGAGGGAGTGATGGCCCTTATCTGCTCCATTTTGTTTATTCTTGGGAGGGGATGAGCTGCCCCTAGGCTATGGCTTGCTCAGTCAGTTATGTGGGTTATGGCTGGAGCTGCCTTTCCTCAACCTATGCCACAGGGGCATTGATTCACGGCCCTATGACCTGTCAATCATTGCAAAGCACCCTTTCTTAACAAAAACACTCAAAAAGATAGGAATAGAAGGAAGCTTTCTCACCATGATAAAGTGCTTATATGAAAAATCTACAGCTAGCATTGAACAAAACGGTGAAAAACTGAAAGCTTTCTTGCCAAGATAAGAACAAGGTAAGGAGGCCCACTGTCACCACTGTTATTCAATATTGTGCTAGACATTCTAGCTAGAGCAATTAGGGCAGATAAAGAAATAAAAGGCACCCAAATAGGAAAGGAAGAAGTAAAACATGCACTACTGGCTGATGGGTCCTATATGTAGAAAATCATGAGAATTCTACAACATAGCTACTAGAACTAATAGATGAGTTCAGCAAAGTGGCAGGATACAAGGTTAATATGCAAAAATTAATAGTGTTTCTATACCCTACTGATGTGAAATCTGAGGAGGAAATCAGAAAAAAAAATCCATTTATGATAACAACTAAAATAATAAAATATTTAGGAATAAACTTAACCAAGGACATAAAGGACCTGTATTCAGAAAACAACAAAACATTGCTAAAAAAATGAAGAAGCCTTAAATAAATGAAGGATATTCCATGTTCATGGATTGGAAGACTAAATATCGTTAAGATGTCAATCCTACACAAAATGATTTACAGATTCAATGAAATCCCATAAAATCCCAACAGCCTTTTTTGCAGAAATGGAAAAGCCAGTTATTAAATTTATTTGGAAGGTTTAAGGGCCCTGAATAGCCAAAAATATCTTTAAAAAGAACAGTTGGAATGCTCTCACTTCCTGACTTAGCTATAGTGGTAAAAAACAGCTTGGTACTGGCATGATAGACAAATTGACCAATGGAACTGAATTGATAACTCAGAAATAGACCCTCATATCTATATTCAAGTGATTTTTGACAAGGCTGTCAAGCCCTCCCACCTGGGCCAGAAGAGTCTATTCAACAAATGGTGTTGGGAGAACTGGTTAGCCATATCCAAAAGAAAGAAAGAGGACCCTTATCTCACACCTTATACAAAAATTAACTCAAAATGGATCAAGGACCTAAATATAAAAGTGACAACCATAAATCTCCTAGAAGAAAATGTAGGAAAACATCTTCAAGATCTTATGGTAGGTGGTTGTTTCTTAAACCTTGCAACAAAAGAAAAAATAGATAAATGGAACCTGCTCAAAATTCAACACTTTTGCTTCTCAAAGGACTTTGTCAGAAGTGTCAGAGGTGTGAAAAGGCATCCAACTCAATGGGAGAAAATATTTGGCAATCACATATCTGATAAGAGTTTTAATATCCATGATATATAAAGAGATCATGCAACTCAACAATAAAAAGACAAATTACCTAATTTAAAAAATGGACAAAAGACTTAAAAAGACAATTTTCCAAAGAAGAAATACAAATGGGGAAGAAACACATGAAAAAATGTTCTACATCACTAGATTAGGGAAATGCACATCAAAACTACAATGAGATATCATGTCACACCTATTAGACTGGCCACTATTAAAAAGTCAGAAAATTGTAAATGATGGAGAGGATGTGGAGAGATAGGAACACTTATTCACTGTTGGTGGGAATGTAGAATGGTACAGCCACTGTGGAGGACTGTTTGGAGGATCCTGAAGAAGTTGAATATAGGCTTACCATGTGACCCAACAATACTATTACTAGGTATATACCCAGAAGAACTGAGAGCAGTGATATGAATAGACATCTGCACACCGATGTCCAGAGAGGCGTTATTCATAATTACCAAAAGTTGGAAACACCCCAGGTGTCCATCAACTGATGAATGGATAAACAAATTGTGGCGTACATACATGATGGAATATTATGCAGTAGTAAGAGAATTAAAGTCATAAAGCATATGACAATATGGATGAACCTGGAGGACATTATGTTGAGTGAAGCAAGCCAGACACAAAAGGACAAATACTGTATGACTGTGTTACTATGAACTAAATATATTCTGTAAACTCATGGAGTTAATAATCAGAATAGAGGTCACCAGGAAATAGAATGAGGGCAGAGAATGGAAAGCTGAAGGTTAATCTGTGCAGAATTGGTTAAAAGGTTGTTTGTAAATCTTTGGAAATGAATGGAAATGGTGAGAGCACCTCATGGTGTTTGTGACTAGCAGAGCTATTATATGGGTATGACAGTAGTTGAAAGGGTAATTATAAAGTCATGTATATTACTAGAATGAAAGCCAAAAAATGTAACATGGGAGTGTATAATATAGTGAAACCTCACGTAAAATACAAATATGGATGATATTGCATATATAAGACTGTTTTTACACAATATAAATACAAATATACTAGTGAGAAAGAAACAATAGCAGCTATGTATGGCAGGGGAAGTATAGAGAGATTGAGAGGTGATGAGGTTTTGTTTATCTGTTTTTTGTTTTATTTTATTTTTATTATTATTGGAATAATGAAAATGCTCTAAAAATGACTGAAGTGATGAATGCACAACTATATGATTATACCAAATACCATTGATTGTACACTTTGGATGGATTTATGCTTTATTAATACGTATCAATAAAATTGACTTGTTAAAAAATGAGAGGGAAGAATTCAGAATATTTTGTTGTAAGAGCTTTTCATTAAGCAGGATGCAGTATAATATTATTTGAATTCCACAAATAAAGCAGAAAAAAATAAATAAATAAACGAAAACATAAAGGGTAAATCAGGGGCAAAATGTATGAGCTTTGGAGAAATATCCTGAAGGCATATGTAAATAATAGAAATGTAAGAGCAAACAGAAAATAGCAGAAAGAAGAGAGGCAGCAAATCTTCCAACACACTTTACCAGTCTTCTCTGTAGTAACTTTCAGTTCAGGTTTTCTATTTATTCTTGATAAGACCAGTCATATACTAAATTTCCCTAAATGCATGGATCTGTTTTGGACTTTACTGCTCTATTTGTTTATCTGTTACAACCATATGTTTTAGAATATAATTTATTCATAACTTATTAGGTGTTATATTGAGAAGAGTATAACTAATATTCATTTTCATAATTTAAAATTAAAAGAAAATACAAAGATGCACATAGATTTTAAATATACTCATAATTTTGACATGGTTTCATTCCATACAACAATATGGTTTGCATTTGCTAAGATTTTGTTTTATATTTTTCAGAAAAACAATAGTTTTCATCTTCTAAATTCTATTATTTCCTTATTGAATTTATTTCTTTTGCTTTTCATTTTAATGCTATTATAAATGGGATTATCATACCTTTCAACCTCTTTTTGATCTTAAGTGTGATTTTTGTATACTAACCTCCTCAATGCTTGCTTTCCTAGTAAAATGGGAAAGCTCAAAAAGATCAGGTGTCAGGCCAAGTTTCCAGCAAAATAAATAGAAATATTTTTATATTCCCTAGTGAAAGCATTTCCTCTATGAGTTTTAATGAATTGAAACCAGTAGAGCTGGGAAGCAAATTTTTTGTCATTAGGTCACAAGGGGTATCAATGAGACATGATATTGCCACGTCTTCTCATTGAGTCTCAAAACAATACTCTCATA
>JAQZBX010010106.1:0-17351 GCA_029593785.1 Cabassous unicinctus
AAAAAAAAAAAAAAAAAAGTCCTGCATACGGTAGATTTTTACAACCGCAAGAGTAGATTAGATTTACGAACATGTTTTTCTGGGGTACATACAGCTTCAAACTACCACACTCCACTCTGTAGACCCCCAAAATAAATGTTGTTTCTACAGGCAAAATACATGAATTCCATCACAATATCTCCATAGCCTTACATCACTTCAGAAACAACGCTTAGTACAAAGTCTCATCAAAATCTGTTACAGGTGTGGTCTGTCCTCGGGCACAATTACTCTCCATCTGTAAACTTGTGAAACGTAGAGAAAAAGTTATCTGCTTCTGATATACAATGGAGGGACAAGCATAGCATAAAAATTTCCATTCCCGTAGGGAGAAACTGGAAGTAAAACAGGAGTCACGGATCCCAGGCAGTTCTGAAATCAAGCAGGGCATAGTCCATTAAATTTCATGGTCTGAGTGTCATCTATGGAACAATATTAAGTTTTCTGGGCCTGATGAAGCAGCAACCCTACTTGTTCCAAGCATTTGTCCAGAAGCCATTCTCTCCTCAAAGACTGAGGTGAAGGCTCCACCCACTGCAAGCATCAGGATGGCAGCCAGATTCTCTGCAATTCCCAGGGCATAGGCTCCACTCTCTGAGAACACTGTGGTACAGCACTCTTCCTCAACAATGGGGTGGATGGCCTTCCATGTCCACACACCAGGGCAGACTTGACCTTTTCACACATTTGTGCGGGCCCCTCTCTTGGCATGAGAAGATGTCTTTGTTCCAGACATCAGCTTCCATAGTTCACCTTTGAAGTCATTTTTCCTCAAATCTGCCCCTTTTAGTCCGGAATGGCAGTGGTTCCACGAATACAGATCTCATTAAAAAAAACTTGTCAGTTTTGCATGTAGTGCACAGGGGTCCAAACTATCAGACAGTAGGACTTCCCACAGATCCTTCCTCAATAAATGCAGTTCCAATCCTGACTTACACTGAAATGGTTGATTGCATCCATATTCCTTCAAACCCTCAGATGGAGCACTATTCTCTGAACACTCACTTTCCAGAAACTCAAGAATTTCCAAAGCATCAATTTCTGGTTTCTTTGTGCCCAGGAGTTCAGTTCTTAGCTCATCCCCTTCCTCTTGCATTTCACTATATGCTGCAAGGAGAACCCAGGGTACACTTTCCACATTTACCTTTGAAATCTCCTCAGCTAAATATCCAAGTTCAACACTCTCAAGTTCTGCCTTCTTTGTGACATAAGAACTCAATTTTGCCAAATTATCTGCCACTTTAAAAGAAGGATCACCTTTCTTCCAGTTTCCCATAACATATTCATCATTTCCATTTAAGGCTTCATCAGAAGTATGGTTAGCTTCTATATTTCTACCAATAATCTCCTCAAAGCAAACTAGGCCTTTTCAATCAAGCACCTCATAATTCTTCCAGCCTATACCTTTACACAATCCCAAATTCATATCCATATTTTTGGTATTTGCAATAACAGCATCCCACTTTCCTTGTATCAAAATCTGTTTTAGTTCCTAGGCTGCTCAAAGCAAATACCATGAAATGGATTGGATTCAACAATGGGAATTCATTCACTCATTGTTCATGGTTTTGAGGCTTGGAAATGTCCAAATCCAGGCATCAACAAGGCAATGCTTTCTTTCTGAAGACCAGCTACCACCAATCCTTGATCCTCTGTCACATGGCAAGGCAAATGGCAGCATCTGTTGCTCTCCCTTCTCTTCCAGGTTTTGTTAATTTCAGCTTCTTGATTCTGTAGCTTCCTCTCTCTGTCTGAATTTCATTCTTATATACATTACTCTAGTAATAGGATTAAGACCCATCCTGGTAGAGGTGGTAAACATCTTAACTGAAGTAACCTCATCTAAAGGTCCTGCTTACAAAAGGTAAGAATGGATTCGATTTAAGAACATCTTTTTCTGGGAGTACATAGAGTTTCAAATCACCACACTCTTGTAATGCATTTTATTTCTGTGGGTTTGGTAATTATGTCCATCCTTTTGTTTGTTTTTTGGTTATTTGCATCTTCTTTTTTTCTCTGTTAGTCTAGCTAACAGTTTCTCCAGTTTATTGATCTTTTCAAAGAACCAACTTTTGGTTTTGTTGATTCTCTCAATTATTTTTATTCTCTATTTCCTTCCTCTCCATTATAAACTTTGTTATTTCCTTCTCTCTGCTCACTTTGGATTTAGTTTGCTCTCTGTTTTCTATATTCTCCAGTTTTGACATTAGGTTCTTGATTGGATATGTTAATTTTTTTTAATGTAAGCATTCAGAGCTATAAATTTTCCCCTCAGCACTGTCTTTGCTGCATTCTGTAAGTTTTTATACATGTTTTCATTTTCATTCATTTCAAGATAGGTTCTAATTTCCTTGTGATTTCTTCTTTGACTTATTGGTTGTTTAAGAGTACATTGTTTAATTTTCAATGCAAATTTTCCATGTCTAACACTGTTATTGATTTATAGCTCATTGCATTATAATCAGAGAATATATATGGTGATATGATTTCAATTTTTTAAAATTTATTGGTACTTGTCTTGTGACCTAACATAAGGTTTATCCTGGAGAATGATCCATGTGCACTAGAAAATAATGTGTATTCTGCTGCTCTTGGGTGAAGTATTCTATATATGTCTAAGTCTAGTTTATATATGGTATCATTGATATTTTGTTTCCTTATTGATCTTTTGGTTAGATGTTCTATCCATTATTGAAAGTAGTGTATAAAGTTTCTTACTATTAATGTAGAACCATGTATTGCTCCCTTCAAATCTGTCAATATTTGCTTCAGATCTTTTTGTACTCTGCTGTTAGATGCATATATATTTATAATTGTTATGTATTCTTGTTCAATTCCCCCTTTAACAGTATATAGCAACCACATTTTCCCCTTGTAACAGTTTTTTATTTAAATCTATTTTACCTGATATTAGTATAGCTATCCTAGCTTTCTTTGATTACTATTTGCATGTTATATTTTTCTGTCTTTTCCCTTTCAACCTATTTGTTTCCTTGAATTTAAAGTGAGTAACTTATATACACCAAAATTTGGGTCAAGCTTTTTTATCCATCTCCCATTTTCTGCCTTTTGAATGGGACAGTTTAATCCATTTTCATATAAAGTAACTACTGATAATGCAGGACTTTTTCTTCCGCCATTTGGCAATTTGGTCTTTGTAAGTCATATCTCTTTTTTGTATTTCAAGTCTTCTTATGATGCCTACTTTCATATTTGCTTGATTACTTGTATTCTACCATTTTGAGTCTCTTCTCATTTCTTTCTGGACATATTTTTCATATATTTTCTTTGTGGTCTCCATGGGGATATAATTTAACATCCTAAATATATAACCCTCATATAATTTGATATTGACTTAACTTAAATAACATAAACATTCACTCTTCCTGTACCCTTCCATTCCACCACCTATTTGTTGTACTTGTTACAAATTTTATCTTTTTACATTTTATGTCCTAAATCATATATTTATCATTACCTTTCATGCATTAGCATTTTAGAACCTGTAAGAAGTAAAATGTGTTACTATATAACAAAAATTAAAATATAATAGTACTAGAATTTTTAATTATCTCTATGGTTACTTTTAACAGAGCGCTTTATTTCTCTATGCCATTTCAATCCACTATCTTGTGTCCTTTTCTTTTAGTCTGAAGAACTCTCCTTAACAATGCTTGTAGGGCAGGTCTAGTGGTGATGAACTTTCTCAGATTTTTATTTATATGTGAATGTCTTAATCTCACCTTCATTTTTGAAAGAGTCTCACCAGATATGAAGTTCTTGGTTGACAATTGTTTTCCTTCAGCATTTAATGTATTTTGTCCCACTATCTTCTTGTCTTCATGGTATCTGATGAGAAATTGGCACACAATCTTATTGGAACTTCCTTGTATATAACATATTATTTTTCTCTTGCACCTTTAAAAATGCTCTCCTTGTCCTTGAAACTTGATGGTTTGACTATGATGTGTATGTATGTGGTTCTTTTTGAGTTTATCCTATTTGGGTTTTTTTGTGTTCTTGAATATGAATTTTCCTGTCTTTCATTAAATTTGGGAAGTTTTCTGTCATGTCTTTAAATATTCTTTCTTCCTCTTTCTCTCTTCCCCTTATGGATCTGTAAATTGGTATGCTTGATGGTGTTCCCACAGGTCTCTTAAACTCTGTCCACTTTTAAAAATTCATTTTTTCTTCTCTTCCATCCTAATCATTTCAATTGTCTTTTCTTTGAGTTCACTGTTACTTTCTTCTGACAACTCTAATCTGATATTGAAACCCATAAGGGAATTTTTCCTTTTAGTGAATACAGCCTTGAACTCCATTATTTCTATTTGGTTTCTTCTTAAATTTTTCTTTTATTAATATTATCATATTGTTCATTTTATTGTTTTCCTGATATCTGTAGTTCATTCTTTGTGCTTTCCTTTACCTCCCTGAGCATATTGAGGATCATTTTTTTAAAAGTCTTTGTCTGTTGTGCCCAAAGTCTGGTCTCTTTTGTTGATCATTTCTGGATTTCTATCTGGTTCTTTTTGATGGTCCACCATTTTCTGTTTCTTTGTTTTTCTTGTGACCTTTTCTTGCACACTGTGTATTTTAATATTTTAAAGTGTTAACTCTGGGATTTATTCCTTGAGCTGTCTGTTCACTAAGTTGTTATCCAGATTAATGATAAGACACAGATTTCCTTGAGTACCAGAAGCTAACACAATCAAGTAAAACTAAGCAAAAAACACTTTCACAGTCTTTGTAAATTGGTTCGGCATTAGCCTACTTTCTAACAAGACTAACCTGAAACAAATCGAAGGGCAGGGTCCTCTCCATCTTTTCCAAGCTTGCTTCTTGTCCTGGGAATGTGCTTGCTCATGGCCTTAGGAAATTCCCCATTGACAGGAAATTGAATGCAAATTTTACTGCCTATGAAATAGACTTTCCCCCTACTGGGTGCTTTACTGTATCACATAAAGCTCATAATCCCTTGACCCAGGCTGCTTTGACTTAATTGTTTCTTGCACTGATTTAGCTGTCTGCCATCTGCTTCTGCTTGCAGGGCAAGTTCTAGGTGGGAAAGCAAGATGTGAGATCTCTTGATCAGTCATTCAGGCTGCCACCTGATAGATTGGGACAGGCATACAGGCACCTGAGTATGTCCATAAGGGTTACTCTGCTCCCTGCAGAACAATATCAGGGATCCATAATAAGAGTACAGCCTGGCTACACAACACACTGGGAAGTGGGTGGAATAAAGTCAGCAAGGACACCTCAAAGTCCTCCTACCACTTTTAGAGCTCTTTTGTTTGTTTGTTTGTTTTTCTTGATTCAGCCCTTTCTCAGTTACTATGCCCCTTTTTTCGACATAGAGTTTTGGGCAACATGGTCCTGCAAGATATTGCTAGTTGTTAAAAGATTCTATGTGGGAACAACACTCTAGAACATCTTGCAACATCATCTTGGTCAACTGGGAGCCTACTCCTTTAGTCAGAGGATAGACTTTAAATTTGAAAAACTAATAAATATTAATAAAGTTATGGATTTCTTTAGATACTTTAAGTATACATGTTTTGCTTATGTTTTCAATTTAACTATGAAATTGTCTCACTTTACCACTTCAGGGAACATCTTCTGGTAGGGACAATGTGAGGGAAAGTTCTTTTCAGAATTGGACAATAATAGTACCCAAGATATTCACTGTAATGTTTATGGCAAACTAGAAAGCTCTTATTTAAATCAGGTTTTTAAAAATGTACCCATGAATTTTACTCTTATAAATAAAGTTATAAGAGTGTTAGAAGGGAACTGGATAGTGGGGTGCCAATAAGGAAGATGTAAAAGTCATTTGGAATTATAATTGTTACTTTTCATTAGACTCTTCAAAATTTGACCTCTTATTAGTTCTCCTCAGAATAACTCAGAGGTTCTAGTTAATAGAACTACAGGAGATATGGTTTTAACTTGGTTCAGTTTAATTCAACAAATATTGATTCACTCCACCCAATAAGAGTAAATCCAAATGCAATATTTTTCTTCAGTATAGTATATTGTTAGGCACAGCAACAGACTGAAGAATACTGGATGTGATCTTTGAAACAAATCTCTGGAGATAATAAAACATCAGGAAGTGTCCAGGACATTTTAAAGATTTTCATTCTCTTTCTCTCCTCCCATCTTTCTCTCTCAGTCTCTCTCCCATCTAGCTATCAATATGTAATCTTGTTGACAAATAGCAATCAAATTTTCATTATGTGACTAAATAATCAAGTGCTTTGATGTTTTCTTCAAAGACAAAAATGCTTCTTTAGAAAAATTACATCATTTAACAAAAGTGGAAATATTAACTATAGTTATATACTAAACACTTGTACTTTATAAATAATGTTAGTTCTTAATATTCTCACATGTTGGCAATGCTCTGTCATAGACTCATATACAGAAATATATGGATTCTTTAGACTGTGAGATCATTATGTGAAATACAGTAAAAAAAGAATAAGATGTTCTTTTTCCCAGTGATTTGCAATGTGAGCAAAGGCTTCACAGCTCTTCTTTAAGGTAATATTTTATTAAAATCTCAATGCACACCTATTGAGGACCTATTATATAGTCAAACAAAACTCTGAACATTAGGCAAGAAGAAAAACCACAAAACATAAGATCACTGGAATACGTTGGATTATGATAATAGACGTAAGATTAGAGGAAGAAGTTACTATCATTGTCTATGGCAAATGAGTAAGGTAAAGTGTGTAAGGAAAGACTTCAAAGAAAAACAGATTGAACCTACTTCTTAAAGATAAAGGAAGAGTTCACTGGTAGGGGAGCAAACAGGAGAAGAATATTCCAAGCCCAGCAAAATTCAGAAATAATAATAGATAAATCTTCGGGAGCAAATGATAGACATTTTTTCTAAGTATTAAACATAAGCTAGCTCATTAATCTGATTTAGAAGAAAATCTTATGCAGTAAGTAATCTTTCCTCAATTTTAAAAACAAGGAAATAAGTCTCAGATAGGTTAAATAATTTACAAAACATGACACAACAAGAAAATGGCAGTGCCATGATATAAACCAAGGTAATATAACTCCAGAACCCATGCTCTCAAATATATATTGTTTTAGTTTGCTAAACTGCTTCAAGCAGATACCATGTCATGGGTTGGCTTTAAACAATGGGGATTTATTGTATTACAGTTGAGGCTGTGAAAATGTCCAAACCAAGGTATCATCAAGGCAATGCTTTCTTCCCAAAGACTGGTTGCCAACAATCCTTGTTCCTTTGACACATGGCAAGACACATGGCAGCATCTGCTGTCTCTGCCTTCTCTTCTGGGTTTTATTGATTTCAGCTTCTTGCTTCCAAGTCTTACTCTCTCTTTGTCTAAATTTCATTTTCTTATAAAGTACTCCAGTAAGAGGATTAAGAACCCCCCTGGGCTATACTGTAACTGAAGTAATTTCATCAAAAGGTCCTTCTTATAATATATTTACACCTACAGGAATGTATAAGCTTTAAGAACATAATTTTTCTGGGTACACATACAATTCAAAATCACAACACTCCACCCTTTGGATCCCAAAAAACATGTTCTTTCCATATATAAATATATTCATTTCATCACAATATCTCAAAAGCCTAAAATCATTTTGGAAGCAATGTTTAGTACAAAGTATCATTTAAATTGGTTGTAGATGTGGTCTATCTTGGCACACAATTTCACTCCATCCGTAGACCTGTGAAACTTAGAAAGCAAGTTATCTGCTTCTAAAATACAATGGAAGAACAGTCATAGGGTAAACATCTGCATTCTCAAAGGGAGAAATTTGAAGGAAGACAGGAGTCATAGGTCTCAAACAATTCTGAAACCCTGAAGGGCATACTCCATTAGATTTCAAGTCATCTATAGAATGATATTATGTCCTCTATAACTGATAGAACAGCAGCACCACTCTTTCCAAGTACTTGTGCAGGGAAGAATGTTCTCCACAATTACTGGGGTGAAGATTCCACCCTCATTAAGCATTGGGAAGGCAGCCAGACTCTCAGAAATCCCACTGGCTTCTGAAAAAATGGGTAAACACTGTCCTGAAGAATGAGATCAAAGCCTGCCTTGTTCAATTGCTGGGGCAGACTCACCCTTTCCACACACATGAGTTGGCTCACTTTCTTGGCCCAATAAGATGTCTTTGGTCAAGATCTCAGCTTCCACAGTTCACCTTTGTAGTCATTTTTCCTTGAATCTGTCCCTTTTCTGTCCCTTTTAGTCCAAGCTGTCAGTGGTTCCATTGATACAGATTCCACAAAAAAACTTGTCAGTTTTGCATGTAGTACACAAGGATCCAAACCATCAAACAGTAGAACTTTCCACAGATCCTTTCTGGATAACTGCATTTCCAATCCTTACATGCACTAATGTGGTTGACTTGTTCCATGTTCTATTAAACCCTCACATGGAGCATTTCTCTGGGGACTAATTTTCTGGAAGCTTAGAATTTTCCAAACTGTCAATTTCTGGTTTCTTTGTGCCCAGGAGTTCAGTTCTCACCTTATCCCTTTCCACTCACATTTTAAAATAAGCTGCGAGGAGAAACCAGGTTTCACTTTCCACATTTAGCTTGGAAATCTCAGCTAATTATCCAAGCTTGTCGCTTTCAAATTCTGCCTTCCATCTGATATCAGGATTCAATTTTACCAAGTTCTCTGCTACTTTAAAGCAAGGATCACCTTTCTTCCAGTTTGCAATGACACATTCATCATGTCTGTCTAAGTCCTCATCGGAAGTACCCTTAGTGTCCATATTTTTACCAGTAATCTCTTCAAATCTAGGTCTCACAATTCTTCCAGACTCTACTCATTAGCCAATTATAAAGACATATCCACATTTTTGGTATTTGCAAAAGCACCACCCCACTCTCCTGGTACCAAAATCTGTTTTAGTTTGCTAGACTGCTTAAAGCAGATATCATGAAATAGGTTGATTTTAAACAATGGGAATTCATTACACTTAAGGCCTTGAAAATTTTGAAATCAAGTAATCATCACGGCAATGCTTTCTTCCCAAAGACCGGCTTGCCTTGTTCCTCTGTCACATGGTGGCATCTGCTGTTCTCTCCATTCTCTTCCGGGATTGGTTAATTTCAACTTCTTGCTTCTGTGGCTTTGTCTTTCTTTGTCAGAATTTCATTCTCATAAAACAGATTCTAGTAAGATGATTAAGACAAACTGTGGGTCATACCTTAACTGAAGTAACCTCATTTGAAGGTCCTACTTGCAATAGATTTTCATCCACAGGAATGGATTAGCTTTAAGAATATGTTTTTCTGGGGGTACATGCAGTTTCAAACCACCAGTATCCCAAAGGTTCTGAGATGTAAAGTGCATGTTTAGGGTTTGTCAAGAAGTTCAATGAAGTACTTATTTAAAGTAGAATGCATGTATGATTGTCTGCTATCTATACCTATATCTATGATGTTTAGTCTTGGTCTCTGAGAAAGCATTTATTGAGACATATTATAATGGTCTTTATTATTCTGCACCCTCCATAAGACTGTGAATTCCTTGAAACATAGGTTGTTGTTTTTTTTTTATCTCTGCTTCTTCCTATGACTGAATGGAATATACATTCCTTGTTTTCACCTCCTTATCATCCATTTATCTTTTTACAATAATGGTTACATATTTTTGTTATGGAATCAAATCTACTCCACTCTTAATCCATGAAGTTTGGGTAGAACTAACTTCACTACAATGGGGACATAAGAACAAGCCTAAAAAATCAGAGTATCACATACCTCTAAGTGCAGATATTGTTTTATAGTGACAGATGGTTCAATCATAGTAAATGAGAATATTTCCTTGGATCTATGGTGACATAGTTAGAAAAGGGCATCATTATTTCTGTTCAGGGTTATGAGTGAATAAGATATAAAGCAGAAGCTTCTGTCAATCATCTTGACAAAAAATTTTGGTAACAATTTTCATTCTATCTAAGAATAACAGCAACAAAGAGAAAAGTCACTGATATTATTTGAGTCCTCAGTATGGGTAGAGACTGCAATCAAGTCTACCTGGCAATTTTCAGTTATCTGAGGTAGGACAAATGTTTCTTGCTTAAGACAGTTTAAGGAAATCTTTCTGTTACAGGAAATGAACAAAAAGAAACCCTAAATGCTATATTTATGTATATTAGACACTGTGTTACTTAGCTTCTGACATGGCTATAGTTTCCTGTGAGTGCTATAACAAATTACCAAAAACTGCATGGTTTAAAACAACATAAATTTATTCTTTCACAGTTATGGAGCCCAGGATTCTGAAATCATTATCACTATGTCAAAATTGAAAGGCTGACAGGGAAAAAAGTCTTATAAAATCAGACTAAAAAGAGGTTCTAGGAAGATGGTGTCGGAGTAGACAGGCAGGGGTGAACTCTTTCTCCAAAAATGGAAAAAGTGCCAAAGCTGCCTGAGGGACCTGTGTTGGGGGTCAGCAAACCAGGACAGTGTTACACAAATCCCAGGAGAGAAAGGACAGAGAGATGAAGACATCAAAACAACAAAAGTGAGTCACCAAACCTGGAATGGCTCCCTTCCTCCATCCCAAGATATTAACCTGGGTAAAATCCTTGGCTCACTGCAGCTGACTGAGAGGTAACAGATGTCTTCCTCCCAGTCAGCTGTTACAAGAGAAAAAGGAGAGGGAGTCAGGGGGGTTCTCTTCAGTGAATTTGGCTAGTAGAGCCTCTTTGAATCTCAGCTTTGGTGAGACCAAAACCCAGGAAAGCAGAAATTGAAAGAAAGACATCTGTGGAAAGGTGTCCCAACAAGTGCCATCATCTGATCAGTCTGGAAATTGGACAGAGAAAAATTGCTTTTAGAGGTCTCTCTTAACCCAAACTCCTGGGAGAAAATCTTTGTGCTATTAGTGATTCCCTGGCCTGATTTTGATAACTTAAGCTGGGAAATTTTAAAGAGTTAGAATAAGTTGAACCAAATATCAAAGAAGAGCTGTGGGGGAAAAAAAGCAATAGGCAAGAGAGAGAAAATGACCATCAGAGTCAATTCACCAACATATTTAGATGCCTATAAATCAGCAAAAAATTACAAACCATACTAGGAAACAGGAAGAGATAGCCCTGTCAAAGAAACAAACCAAATTTCATCAAAAGATACAGGATTTAAGACAATTAATCAATGATAATCATACAACTCTCTTAAATCAATTTAAAAAATTGAAAGAAAATATGACTAAAGAGATAAAGGATATTAAGAAGACACTGGGTGAGCATAAAGAACAAGTTGAAAGCCTACAAAGAAAAGAAAAGGAACTTAAGGGAATGAAACACAGGATGGATGAGATTAAAAATATATTAGAGGCACAAAAGAGCAGATTTGACTTGCTTGAAGACAGAATCAGTGATTTCAAAGATGGAATTTCTGAAGTGGAAAAGACAGGAGAACATAAAGAGAACAGAACAGAAAAAAAAAGAAAAGAAAAGAAACAGGGTCTCCAGGAATTGAATGACAATGCAAAATGCACAAACATATGCATTTTTAGTGTCCCAGAAGGAGAAGAGAATGGAAAAGGGGCAGAAAGAATATTTGAAAAAATAATGACTGAAAGCTTCCCAACCTAATGGAAACATAAATATCAATACCCAAGAAGCACAACACACCCCAAACAGATTAATTCTGAATAGACTTACCCCAAGACACCTATTATTCAGAATGACAAATTTCAGAGATAAACAGAAGATTCTGAAAGCAGCAAGAGAAAAGCAAAACATCACATACAGGCAATCGCAATAAGGTTAAGTGCTGCCCTCTCATCAGAAGCCATGGAGGTGAGAAGAAAGTGTTTTGATGTATTTAAGGTACTGACAGGGAAAAACTGCCAGAAAAGAATTCTGTATCTGGCAAAACTGTCCTTCAAAATTGAGGGTGAGTTCAAAGTCTTCAGAGATAAACAAAAATTGATAGAACATGTTACCAAAAGACCAAAATTACAAGAGCTACTAAAGGGAATGCTGCTGCTTGAAAGGAAAAAACAAGTGCAAGAGACTTGGAGAAGAGTGTAGAAATAAAGATTATTAAGAAGGGTAATTTAAAGAGTAAAAAGACAGACAATAATAATATATGACAACAGACAGCCAAAAAACAAAATGAACAAAGTAATTAGTGCCTTTACATAACAACATTGAACGCTAATGGCTTGAACACCCCAATCAAAAGACAGAGACTGATAGAATGGATAAAAAAAATATGAGCCATCTATATGCTGTCTACAAGAGACTCACCTCAGACAATAAAACTCAACCAGGTAAAAGTGAAAGGTTGGAAAAAAATGTTGATGAAACTAGTAAACAAAAAAGAGATAGTGTAGCTATACTAATATGGAACAAAACTTGATTTTAAATGTAAAATTGTTTTAAGGGATGAAGAAGGTCATTTTATATTAATAAGAGAGGCAACTCACCAAGAAGAAATACTAAAATATATATTTACACACCTAACCTGAGTGACACAAGATACATGAGGCACTCACCAGCAAAACTGAAGGAAGAAAGAGATGTCTCTAGAATAATAGTTGGAGACTTCAATGCATCATCCTCAGTATTAAATAGAACATCTGGACAGTGGATAAAGAAATAGAGCTTGAATGATATGATAAATGAACTAGCCCTTTTAGACATCTGTAGAGCATTGCACCCCAAAACAGGAGGATATACATTCTTTTCAAGTGCTCAAGGATCCTTCTCCAGGATAGACTATATGTTGGGTCACAAGACAAGACTCAATAAATTTTAAAAGATTTAAATTATACACAACACTTTCTCTGATCCTAATGGAATGAAGCTGGAAATCAATGATGGAGAGAAAATGGAAAATTCATAATTATATGGGGATTAAACAATACACTAAAAAAATCAGTGGGTCAAAGAAGAAATTGCAAGAGAATTCAAAAAATATCTTGAGATGAGTGAAAGTGAGCACACAACATATTAAAACCTTTAGGACACTGCAAAGACAGTGCTGAGAGGGAAATTTATAGCCCTCAATGCTTACATTAAAAAAGAAGAAAGAGCTAAAATTGAAGATCTAACTGCACACTTAGAGGAATTAGAAAACAAACAGCAAACTAATCCTAAACCAAGCTGAAAGAAAGAAATAGTAAAGATCAGAGCAGAAATAAATGAAATCGTGAATTAAAAAACAATAGAGAGAATCAACAAAACCCAAAGTTGGTTCTTTGTGAAGATCAACAAAATCAGCAAACCCTTAGCTAGACTGACAATGAAAAAAGGAGAGAAGATGCAAATAAAATCAGAAATGACTTTACCACTGACCTCACAGAAATAAGAGCGATCCTAAGAGGATAGTATGAACAACTGTATGCCAAAAAACTAGACAATGAAGACAAGGTGGACAAATTCCTAGAAACACATAAACCACCTACACTGACCTTAAAAGAAATAGAGGACCTTAACAAACCAAACAAAAGTAAAGAAATTGAAACAGTGATCAAAATCATCCCAAAGATGACAAGCCCAGTGACCAGATGGCTTCATAGGTGAATTCTACCAATCATTCAAAGATTATTTAATACCATTCTTACTCAAGCTCTTCCAAAATTAAACAAGGAAGAATGCTACCAAACTTATTCTATGAAGCCAACATCACCCTAGTACCAAAACCAGATTAAGATACCACAGAAAAAGAAAATTACAGACCAATATCACTAATGAATATAGATGCAAAAATACTCAATAAAATACTTGCAAACTGAACCCAAAAGCATATTAAAAGAATTATATACCATGATCAAGTGGGTTTTATCCCAGGTATTTAAAGGTGATTCAATAGAAGAAAATCACTTAGTAATAAACCACACTGATAAATTGAAGAAGAAAAATCATATGATCCTCTCAATTGATGCAGAAAAGTCATTTGACAAAATACAGCACCCTATCTTGATAAAAACAGTCCAAAAGATAGGACTAGAAGGAAGCTTCTTCAATATGATAAAGTGCATGCATGAAAAACCTGCAGATTGCATGGTACTCAATGGTAAAAGACTGAAAGTTTTCCTGCTAAGATCAGGAGCAACACAAGGATGCCCACTGACTCCACTGTTATCCAATATTGTGCTAGAAGTTCTAACTAGAGCAATTAGGCTAGATTAAAGAGATAAAAGGAAAACAAATAGGAAAGGAAGAAGTAAAATTTGCACTATTTGCTAGTGATATGATCCTTTATCTAGAAAATACTGAAAAATCCACAACAAAGCTTCTGGAAGTAATAGATGAGTTGAGCAAAGTGGCAGGATACAAGATCAATATGCAAAAATCTGTAGCACTTTTATACACTGCTGATGCACACTCTGAGGAGGAAATCAGGGGAAAAAATCCATTTGTAATTGTGACTAAAAGAATCAAATATTTGAATAAACTAACCAAGGACATAAAAGACCTGTATTCAGAAAACTACAAAATATTGCTAAAAGACCACCAAAGAAGACATAAATAAACATAAGGACATTGCATGTTCATGGATTGGAAGTCTAAATATTGTTTATATGTCAATTCTACCCAAAATGACTTACAGATATAATACAATCCCAATAAAAATCCCAACAGCCTTTTTTGCAGGAATGGAAAAGCCAATAATAAATTTTATTTGGAAGGGTAAGGGGCCCAGAATACCCAAAAATGTCTTTAAAAAGAAGAAAGTTGGAAAACTCTCACTTTCTGTCTTTAAAGCATAATATTTAGCTACAGTGGTAAAAACAGCATAGTACTAGCATAAAGACAGGCATATTGACCAATGGAACCAAATCAAGAACTCAGAAACAGATCACTACATCTACAGTCAAGTGATTTTTTTTTTTTACTTTATTTTGTACATTTAATAATTGAAAATATAAACAATTAAAAACTAAGAAGTAAACACAGATGAATAAATATATACATTTCTCAATTAAATATAATGGATACGTATAATTTTTTTTTGAGTCAAACAATATGTTACACAATGTATTTGGTTCATAGTAATGCTTTCATACAGTATTTGTCCTTTCTGTGTCTGGCCTGCTTCACTCAACATAATGTCCTCCAGGTTCATCCATGTTGTCATATGCTTTACGACTTCATTTCTTCTTACAGCTGCATAATATTCCATCATGTGAATAGAACACAGTTTGTTTAGCCATTCATCTGCTGATGGACACCTGAGTTGTTTCCAATTTTTGGCAATGGTGAATAATGTTGCTATGAACATTGGTGTGCAGATGTCTGTTTGTATCACTGCTCTCAGTTTTTTCTGGGTATATACCCAGTATTGGTATTGCAGGGTCATGTGGCAAGTCTATATTCAACTTCTTTAAGAACTGCCAAAGAGTCCTCCATAGTGGTTGTACCATTCTACACTCCCACCAACAGTGAAGAAGTGTTCCTATCTCTCCACATCCTCAGTCAAGTGATTTTTGACAAGGTAGTTAAGCCCTCCCATCTGGGCCAGAACAGTCTATTCAACAAATGGTGCTCAGAGAACTGGACAGCCACAGCCAAAAGAAAGAAAGAGGAATCCTATTTCACACCTTATAAAAAAACTAACTCAAAATGGATCAAGAACTATATATAAAAGCGACAACCATAAAACTCCTAGTAGAAAATGTAGGAAAACATCTTCAAGATCTTGTGGTAGGTGGTAGTTTCTTAAACCTTACACCCCGAGCAGGAGCAACAAAAGAAAACATGGATAAATGGAACCTCCTCAAAATTTAATAGTTTTGCATTTCAAAGGATTTTGTCAAAAGGGTGAAAAGTCAGCCAACTCAATGAGAGAAAATATTTGTCTATCACATATTATATTCATGATATATAAAGACATCATACAACTCAATATTAAAAAGACAAACTATCTGATTAAAAAATGGGCAAAAGAAAATTGTCCAAAGAAGAATTACAAATGGCAAAGAAACACATGAAAAAATGTTCAATTTCACTAGTGATTAGGGAAATGCAAATCAAAACTACAATGAGATATCATTTCACACCTATTAAACTGGCCACTATTAAAAAGCCAGAAAATTGTAAATGTTGGAGGAAAGGTGGAGAGATAGGGATGTTTATTCATTGTTGGTGGGAATGTAGAGTGGTACAGCCACTGTGCAGGACTCTTTAGCAGTTCCTAAGGAAATTGAATATAGACTTGCCATGTGACCTGACAATATCATTTCTAGGTATATATCCAGAAGAACTGAAAGCAGTGACATGAATAGATATCTGCACAATGATGCTCATAGTAGCATTATTCACGATTGTCAAAAGTTGGAAACAACCCAGGAGTTCATCAACTGACGAATGGATAAACAAATTTTGGAGTATACACATGATGGACTATTATGCAGCGGTAAGAAGAAATGAAGTCGTAAGGCACATGACAACGTGGATGAACCTGGAGGACACTATGTTGAGTGAAACAAGCCAGACACAAAAGACAAATACTGTATGATTGTGCTATTATGAACTAAAAACATTGTGTAAACTCATGGAGTTAATAATTAGAATCTAGGTCACCAGAAAATAGAATGAGGTAGAGAATGGAAAGCTGAGGGCTAATCTGTGTGGAATTGGTAAAACGGTTATTTGTAAATCTTTGGAAATGAATAGAAACGTTTAAAGCATATTATAGTGTGTGTAACTAGCATAGCTATTATGTGGGCATGACATTGGTTGAAAGGGAAAAATCTAAGGATATGTATATTACCAGAAGGAAAGCCAAAAAATTGTAACTTGGGACTGTATAATTTAGGGATACCATATGTAAAATATGAATATGGGTGATATTGCATATATAAGACTGTTTTTACAAAATATAAATACAAATAAACTAGAGAGATGGAAACAGAATAGCAGTTATGTATTCTAAACAGTTATGTATTCTAAACATAGAGAAATTGATAGGTGATGAGTTTTGTTTGTTTTTTGTTTTTACTATTATTTTTGAAATAATGAAAATTCTCTAAAAATGATAGAAGTGGTAAATACACAACTAAATGATTATACTGAATACATTGATTATATACTTCGGATGAATTTATGCTTTATTAATATGCAGCAATAAAATTTATTTGTTAAATAAATGTTGATAGAACTGCTTTTCTCTGGAGGCTGTAGTGGAGAATCTGTTTCTTGCCTTTACAGCATCTGTTGGCTTCCAGCATTCCTTGGCTTGTGGCTGCATCAGTTGAATCTTCAAGGTGATTATCTTAAAATATTTCTCTGCTCTGTCTTCAATCACCTTCTCCTTTGTGTTTG
>JAQZBX010010106.1:17451-44970 GCA_029593785.1 Cabassous unicinctus
GGCGCATTTTTTAGAATATCACAGTTTCCTATGACTCACACTACTGTGTTTTAACCTCCCTTTTAGTGTGTGCTGGACGTGGCAAATTGCTTTTAATGAATAGAATATGACAAAAGTTATGTGATGTTACTTCTGTGATTAGATTAGAAAAGATTTTGACTTCCTTCTTGCTGGCCTTCTCTCTGTATTGCTTTTTTGGCTTACGTTCTTTGCTGAAGCAAGTTGACATGTTGAAGAGGCTTATGTAGCAAGGAAATTTTGGAGACCTCTGGCCAACAGCCAGTGAGGATTTGAGGTCCTCAATATAATAGTCCATGAGGAACTGAAACCTATTAACAGCCATATGAGTCAGCTCAGAAACATCTCCTTCCCTACTTGAGCTCTTAAATGAATATACCCCTAGTCAACACCTGTGAGAGCCAAGGAACAAAGTACCCAGATAAGCCATTCACAGATTCCTGACACAGAGAAACTGTGAAATGATAAATATTTTAAGCCACTAAGTGAGAATATATCTTAGTATATATATGTCCTAAATATTTTACAGGACATACTTATGTTAAAAACATTTGTTGTTTATCTGAATTTCAAATTTTACTGGCATCCTGTATTTTTACTTGCTGAATCTGGCAACTCTACTCTTCAGGTGTAGGAACTGGAACACTGTCACTTCTATCCAAATTTCACTGGTCAAAGAAAGCCACACCACAGAGCCCAAAGTAAAAGGTCAGGTACATATATGCCATGGAGATGGAGAAGGAGTGAATATTTTGAATAACCATCTAATCTACCACAACTTTTCAGGACTAATGTTTCTTCAGCTATTTTAAACTTTTCTTCTGAAAATGTTACTTTTTATTTACTTTTGAAGAATACGTGTGTACTGGTTTCCTTCAATTGGTGTAACAAAGTAGCGCAAACTGGGTGCCTTTATTTAAAACAACTGAAATTTATTCTTTGAGTTTGGAGACTAGAAGTCTGAAATCAGAGTGTCAGCAGGGCCATGTTCCCTTCAGAGGTTCTAGGGGGAAATCCTTCCTTGCCTCTTCCTAGCTTCTGGGGGCCCCAGGTATTCCTTGACCTGTGGCAGCACTACTCCAGTCTCTGCTTTTGTCTTCACAAGACTACCTTCTTCCGGTATGTCTCCATCTTCAATGTTGTTCTTCTCTCTGTGCCTGTGTGTTTGTGTCTCTCCTCCTCTTCTTATACAGACACCAGACATATTGGATTAGGGCCCACTGTAATTTCATATGACCTCATTTTAATTTGATTACATCTGCAAAGGCCTTATTTCCAAATAGGGTCACATACACAGGTTCTGGAAGTTAGGATTTCAACATATATTGTTGGAGGATTCAATTCAACCCATACTTCATCAGTATAAAAGAACATCATAGGTTTAACAGGCCATAAAGTAAAATCAGTCTCAGTATCTTTGTTCATGTATTTTAATGAAAATATAAAGTACAAATAGTTCCTAATAATATAAATCAGTTAAATTTAAACACTATTTCATAAAATAATGGTAGTTTTCAATCTCAGTTCTTCTATCCATAATGGTATACCTGTTTGTATTAAAACAATTTTGTGTTTATCGAAATGCTTCTCTTACCAAATACTGGATATAGCACAAATGTGTTTCATCTCTGAGCTGAAGGGTCTATTCCAAGAACAGCTCTAACCACCTTCATATCTTGGATGTTTTTATAAAGTACGTTATTCTGTGTATTATTTTATAAAATCAGAGCCAATTCAAACATCGTTGGTAATTTTGATGCAGTAACAGTGCTGTTTCACTGTGGATTAACAGATAATTTTTTCTCATGTCCTACTTTGGATGTGATTTGTGCTTACTCAGTTCCTGCTATATCTTCTGGCATGACATTCTCTCAAAAATGCAAGGTGAAGCATTATTAATATTACCTCACAGCAGGAATCATTCAGAAGGAAACAGATAAGCAAGAACACTGAGAATGTGAGAATATACCTCTGTTATTGAATAAGAAAACTATAGTGGGAGTTTGATTGCCTTTCAGATGCCTCATATACATCCATTCACTTATTCTTTCATTACTTATCCAACAAGCATTTTTCAAGTGGTCACAACATGCTAGACATGGTGCCAGATGCTGAGATTGTAGAATGGAAAAGATACCAATACTCTAAAATAACATAAAATATATCTTTTTTATTCCTGAATACAAGAAAATATGCTACACATTTTGTATACATCATTTCATGTAATCTTCACCGCCATTCAGGTAAATTAGGTGCTTTAGGTTAAGAAATTGAGACTCCTGATTTGGGATATGCCCATGATTATGAAATTAATCATTCATGGAACTAGAATTTAAACCCAAATATTTTCTGTTTTAGTTTGCTAAAGGGCTGCTGATGCAAAGGTACCAGAAATGGGTTGCTTTTATAAAGGGTATTTTTTTGGGGTAAAAGCTTACAGTTCCAAGGCTGTGAAATAGCCACATTAAGGCACCATCAGATGTGCTTTCTCAGCAACTTCAACTGCCATGTGTTGAAGCAAGATGGTCACTGATCTCTGCAGAGGTTTGAGCTGAGCTGAGGGCAACCAGGCATAGGGTTGTCTTCTTCTCCTTGGTGCTTCAGTTCTTTGAGCCACTTGGGGGCTTCTCTCCTCTTGAGCTGCTCTGTGGACCCAGTGACTTCAAGCTTAGGTGATACTCTAGTCCTCTCTCAGATGGCAGGGTCAAAAATGGCAGCTTCCTTTTCCTGTGTTTGTGTCTCTCTGCGTCTCCAATTTTATCAGACCCAGCAAAAGAGCAGAGACTAACCTGAGTTATACCTCACTGAAATAGTCCAAAATAGTTCTAAATAGATTTTATCAAGTAATCTAAGCAAACGGCCCTCAAACTAATTTAATGCAATCAAATGGTATCACACCCACAAGAATAGATTAGTTTAAAAACATAATGTCTCTCTTTTTGGGATTCATGACATGATTTCAAACTGCCACATCTTCTTTTCTGTAGAATCTAGGTACTTTAGCCTAAATTCACGGTTTTCTAGAACTGTAGAAGACATTATTACATCGAGTTTGAGAACACGTACTTTAGAGTCAAAGAAACCCAGATTTGATTTTTGGCTAACACAGGCTGTGCAATCTTGGGCAAGTTATTTAAAGTTCAAACGCTCAGTTTCTACAAGCAGAAAACAAAAAGATAACATAGCATGGATAGCACAGGCTTCTTACTAACATTATGCCTGAACACAATGCTTAGAGCCCACTAGGCACTTAGCAAATCCCTGTGGAATAAATGTAATAAAGCATATTAAGCATTTTGCACACTTTTCCTAGCACATTGTGAGTACTGACATATGTCAGCTTTCCGAAACTCCTCTCACTATTGGAGTTCTGATTTCTAGGTAAGTTCCTGTTTCTTTTTTCAAATGAGTTTTTTTTTTTTTAATTTTACATATTCTTCCAGTGTCTAATATAAGCAATTCTTTTTATAGTACTGTTAAGACTCTTAGATTAACTTATTCAAATCAGTGAAAAAATAATGAATTTCTGCTCTACTGAAACATATGATTAATTGTGCTACATGATAAACTGATTTCATCTATTACATTTAATCCACACACCAATTCCAGGAGTAAACTGGGTTTCACAGAGGTTAATAAAAGAGAAGACATATTAGTGTAGCTTTATATCTAACTCCTCACCATAATAATCAAATTCAGTGATATTTCACAGATCTGTAAGTTTTATAAAAATATCTGAATGTAGTTGTATATACATAGGACAGATCAAGATACAGAAGAATAGTTGGTCTGGATCATTTTTTCATACCCATGTCATCATTTTGAATCATAATAGTTGTAATGAACTTGTCTGTACTAATTGTTAATAATACTACAGATCTGAGAGAGTGATTAGTTTTAGAATAATTTTGCCTGGCATTCTGTTAATGTATCCATTGCTTTATTCTCCAAGGAATTAGGCTATGTTCTACTCAAGGAAAAGTCCCAAACATAGCCTTTGCAAACTAGCTGATATGGTATAAACTATTGGGTTGGGAGTAAATAAATGGTAACCTGACATTTTTGTTTGACGTTGTGGTATTAACCAATATAAGGAGTATAGGAGAGTGTAGTATTTTCTTTTTGAAAGATATGATTTCAAATTTAAGCCTATTAGGTCTAGGAGCTCAACTGCATGTCATATTCAATCTAAAAAATAATATAATGTAGGAGGCAGTATAAAATAATTTTGGACTCAGAGTCACTCATTTAGAAGCCTACATCCTTCCCCTATTCACTATGTGACCTTGGGGATTGACTTATACCATTGACTTTTCTTATCTGTAAATAAGGATGATAATACCTATTTTACAAGGCTGTTGTAAAGATGTTATAATTAATTGATGTGCCTAGCATAGTAAGGGACATCAGGTGACAATGTCCAGGAGGCAGTTTAGTACATGGCTCTGGAGCTCAGGAGAAAGTTGGAGCTATATAGGTAGAGATTTAAGAGTCACCACTATATAAATAGTAGCATATAGAAATATCCTGATATTAAAAAAAAGGGTGGTTCATTTGAAGACCAGAATATTCTCTTCATCTGAAGATGTCTTCATCTTCAAACTTAGATGAAAGTTTCATCTCTACTTATAACCTTAAAGTTGAGTGAAGTCAGTAATGTTTTGAGAAGCAGACCTTGGAATCAGAAAGAAAGCTAGTGTTTTAGAAACCCTGAATGACAAGATAGTGTTTCTGCCTGTCTGTGGTGTGTCCATGCTGATTTCAAACTAAATAATCATCACTCTTTTGGTGAGTCCGATGATGCTTTTATCACAGCAGGATAAATTACTCTTGTCAAAATTGGCACCAATTATGCAAATAAAATTTGAAGGGCTCATTAGCTAAATGGTAATTGGAGTAACATGCATTAAAGAAATGATATACAAAATTTCTATCAAGAAAAATCACTTCATTTTTACAATAACCTTTAAAAGACTTCTTGACTAAATCGAGATTTTAGAAATTTTTAATAGATACTAAAAGGATTCACAGCTGACATTCTGTTCATGGTGCATTTTTTGTTCTTTTCTTTCCTGGTCTTTCCTTTCCAGAATCTTGCAGGATTCTTCCATATCCTGCAAGAATATGTATGGTTACATACTCTGCTTACAGTACTCATTGGGAAGTTAATGGGCATTATCTAAATTACAGCATTGTATTGTACATGTAAAATCAACTAGCTTGTACTAGAAGGAAAATCAAGTCTTTCCTAATCTCCTTAGGTAGATTTGATAAATCCCACAAATGTACTGCATTAATCTCACTTATTACATGTTTTACTTTCATTTCATTTCCTATCTGTCTCTGCTTGAAATAGAGGGTGTTCTTTCCATCTTTTATCCTCAGGGACTACCACATTGTAGGCTTCAACAAATGTTTAAGGAAAGAAAGAAGGGAAGGAGGAAGAAAAGGTGGGAAGGAGAAAAAACAATAGCTATCATTTCATTAAATAGAGTGGAAAATAAAATGGTATTATATGGCACAGTCATTATTATGAAAAATTTTATTATGTTGGAAAGGAAATAAGTTATACATGTATAAACACATAAATACTAGAAATAGAAGGTACCTGAGAGGGCATTTAATCTAGTGTTTTCCATAAAAAATGATACAGTGAATAAAAAAGAAAACTATCTAAATTTTCTACTTTCCATTTCAAGAGTGAGGAAGAAAGACAAGGAAAAAACAGGTGATCCCCAATTGTTTTTTCAGCAATTCTTTGACATTTTAGTCTCAGGCTCCCTATACAACTCTTTAAAATTATTGAGGAGTCCAAAGAAATGTTTGGTTTTTTTTCATTCCATCAATCAATATTTGCCATATTAAAAATTAAAACTAGGAAATGCTTAAAACACAAGAATATACAAGCACATTTTTCATGAGTGCTCAGAAAAATCACCTAATTAAATGTTATGTAGTCTCTGTTTGCTTTGAGAGAATGAGCATTAAATAGGCAAACAATACCTAGTATTATTTATTGAAATAGTTTTGGCCTCTCCAGACCATGGTTTGAGAACCCATGGCTTATGTTAAAGGAAACATTTAAGGGGAAGGTAGTTGGAACAAGGGGATGATAACATTAGCTATCCCTTTATGAATGCTCAGTATGGGAAAGTTCTTTGCTAAGACTTTACATATTTGATTTCATTAAATTTATGCTAAAATCCTATGAGGTAGATGACATCATCTTTATTTTATAGGTGAAGGCTCTGAGACCAAGGACATTTCGGGATTTTACCAAAAGACACAATAAGTGTCTGATATGAAAGACTGTTTCTAGCCACTATGCTATACTGTCTTACTTGTCCAAAGATTAGTAGTTGGAGATCACTCATTCTAATTCCTCCTTTCATAGTGGAGAAAACTAATCCCAGGACAGTTACCTGGTTTGTTAAAGGTTTGCAAAAGAGCCCAGACTGGAACAGCAGTCATCTAATCCAATCCAATAATCTTTCTGAACATCACTACTACTAGACATTGGTAGTAGAGAGTAATTTTCATATTTCAGAGTCTATTAAATATTCAGTGAGAGAAGTGGCAATTCCAAGTTGAAGAGTCCTATAAAGGGTTCCTGAAGAAGTTAAAAGTTGAACAGCTAAAAAAATAACAGAATTTTTTTGGGGGGCGGGGAGCCGAGATGGCAGCAGAGTAAGGAGCTCCTGGAGTCAGCTCTTACTACAAGGCAGTTAGTAACCACCCAGAGCTATCTAAAGCACCTGTTTGAGGGCACTAGGAAACCAGAAAAGTATCCTGCAACATCCTTGAAAGTATGGAAGGAGGAGACTGTCCATCTGCAGAGAGGATTCATGAGTAGAGCACCCCACGCTGCGGAGGTCAGTGCCCATGGCACAAGCCGCTTCAGGAGCTATTCCGTGGCTGGATTTGGAAGCTCCATTTCCCAAAAAATGGGGTTGGAAGACACGGTGTGACACTGAATTCAGCTACTGATTAGTAAATTCAGTGGGCTAAAGTATAATCCTAGGAACAACTAAACTTTGAGCCTGTCCAAGTCAGAATAAGGCTGGTAGCCGCCATTTTGACTCTGCCCTTGACCTGAGGGGAAGTGGGGCAGGCTGAAAATCACAGTGCTGGTAAGGACCAGCTTCTTTCCACCCAGGTCGGATTGCAGGTCTAGCCTAAACCCCAGCTCCACCTCCAGCAGGGAGGAAGCTGGGGGGACCTGCACCACCTCTCTGGAAAACTGCAAGCCACACCACAGAGGCTGGTGCCCATCCTACTCTAGCGGCAAAAACCACCTCAGGAGCTATCCCATGGCTGGAGTTAGAAGCTCCATTTCCCATATACAGCGGAGGAAGAGACAGTTGTCCACCCACTTCAGCTACTGATTAGTGGACTTGGCTGGCTAAAGTATAATCCTAGAAACAGCTAGAGTTTGAGCCTGTCCAAGTTAGAAAGAGTCTGGTAGCTGCCATTTTGACTTTGCCCCTCACATGAGGGGAAGCCTGGCTGACTGAAAATCCAGTGAAGTTAGGGACTGGCTTATATCCTCCAAGATCAGACTGCAGCCCTAGCCTAGGCTCCAGGCCCACCTCCAGCAGACAGGAAGCTGGCAGGACTTACACCAGGCACTCCAGGCAACTGCAGGTGCTCTCCGCAGGCACAGACTGCATAGTTGGTCACCTGGGGATGCATGCCCACACCCCAATAAGATAGAGAGGTACTGGATATCCTTGGCCTCTCCGGGAAAAGGCAGGAGTTTTCATCCCACACGAACTGGTTTGCTGAGTACCTTTGAGCCCATCTCCACCTCTGACCCCATAGGAGAGGAGGGAGTTGGTGCTCCCTCAGCCTTTCAGGACAACTTCAGGCACTTTTGCCCTGCACAAACTGACTGATGGGCACCTATGGCTCCACCCCCATTCCAAATAGGACAAGAGATTGACTGTGTTTGCCCAGCCTCTCTGGGTAACTGCAGGTGCTTTTGGCCCACACAGCCTTGACTGGTGGGTACTTGTGGATCCACCCTCATGCCCCAATAGGAAAGGAGGGGGCTGGTGCTTCCTCAGCCACTCTGGGCAATGGTGGGTACTTTCAGCCTACAGGAACTGAACTGCTTGGCACTGGTGGTTCTGTTTCTACCCCTAAGGGGGAGAAGGACAGTACTCTCTCAGCTTCTCAGGGCAACTGCAGGCATATTTGGCCCACACCAATTAGATTGTTGGGCACTCCAGAGGGTCCATTCCCACACCCAGCAGGGAGGGTGTCTGGTGTTATGTCAGTTTACTTGAGCAACTGTGGTCATTTTGGACCCACATGACATAGATTGCTGCCCACAACTATAGCCCCATCCTTGCCCAAGGTAGGGGAGGAAGGGGTGTGAAGCTTTATCAGTCACTCCAGGCAACTACAGACAGTCTTATCCTGCCCAACTTGGATTATTATAAATGGCTGCAGCTCAGTCCCTACTCCTGACAGAAGAGAAAGGTGGGAGAAGCTTCATCAATTCCTGGGGCAATGTGGGCAGCTTCAGCCTTCATAGCTTTCAGCACCAACTACATCCTTGGCTCCTACTACACAACCAGCAAGGGATAAAAGACAAGAAAGCCCTAAACTAAAGGGAGAAATGCACCCAGAATAAATACATTTAGCAATCCAGATGTGAAAACACCAACAAAAAATTACAATCCATACCAAGAAACAGGAAGATATGGCCCAGTTAAAGGAACAAGATAAGCCTCCAGATGACATAAAGGAGTTGAGACAACTAATCATAGATGTCAAAAAAAAAATCTCCTTAATATATTCAATGAGGTGACTACAGATATCAAGGATATTAAGAAGACATTGGATGAGCACAAAGAAGAATTTGAAAGCATACATAGAAAAATAGCAGACCTTATGGGAATGAAAGGTGCAATAAATGAAATTTAAAATACACTCAAGGCATATAACAGCAGATTTGAGGAAGCAGAAGAAAGGATTAGTGAGCTTGAAGACATGGCCTCCAAAAGTGAACATACAAAAGAACAGATGAAAAAAGAATGGAAAATTTGAACAGGATCTCAGGGAACAAAATGACAGCAAGAGACATGAAAACATACGTGTCATGGGTGTTCCAGAAGGAGAAGAGAAGGGCAAAGGGGCAGAAGGAATATTTGAAGAAATAATGGTGAAAATTTTCTCAACCTCATTGAAGGACATAGATATCCATGTCCAAGAAGCACAACATACTCCCATACAAATAAATCTGAATAGAACAACTCTGAGCCACATACTAATCAGAATGTCAAATTCTAAAGCCAAAGAGAGAATTCTGAGAGTGGCAAGAGAAAAGCAATGCATAACATATAAGGGATACCCAATAAGATTAAGCGCCAATTTCTCATCAGAAACCATGGAGGCAAGAAGGCAGTGGTATGATATATTTAAGATACTGCAAGAGAAAAACTGCCAGCCAAGAATTTTATATCCAGCAAGATTATCTTTCTAAAATTAGGGCGAGATTAGAATATTCACAGATAAACAGAAACTGCAAGAGTGTATAACAAAAAGACCAGCTTTGCAGGAAATACTAAAGGAAGTGTTACAACCTGAAAAGAAAACACAGGAGAGAGAGGATTGGAGGGGAGTCTAGATTTAATGACTATATCAGTAACAGTATCTAAAAGTGTCAAAAATAAAATGACAGATAAAATGCAAAGATCAAAATGGATGAAGAACTGCCTTTACAGTAATAACATTGAATATTAATGGATTAAACTCCCCAATCAAAAGACACAGACTGGCAGACTGGATAAGAAAATATAACCTTAGACCCAAGGATACCAATAGATTGAAAATGAAAGGTCGGAAAAAGATAATCCATGCATGCAGTAACCAAAAAAAAAACAAAAAAAACAAACCTGGGGTAGCTATACTTATATCAGATGATATAGATTTCAAAAGCAAAACTCTTATTAGAGACAAGGAAGAACATTATATATTAATAAAAGGGATGATTCACCAGGAAGAAATAACAATCATAAATGTATGCACCTAACCAGGATGCCCCAAGATACATGAGGCAAACACTGGCAAAACTGAAGGGACAAATAGACATCTCTACAATAATAGTTGGAGACTTCAATACACAACTCTCAGCATTGGATAGAATATCTGGGCAGAGGATCTATAAAGAAACAGAGAGCTTGAATAATATGATAAATAATATGATAATAGAAAAATACAGAACATTGCACCCCCAAACAGCAAAAAGTACATTCTTTTCAAGTGCTCATGGATCTTTCTCCAGGATAGACCATATGCTGGGTCACAAAGCAGATCTCAATAAATTCAGCAAAATTTAAATTATACAAAGCACTTTCTCTGATCATAATGGAATAAAGTTGGAAATCAATAAGTGGCAGAAAAAGAGAAAATTCACATATATATGGAGATTAAACAACACATTCTTAAATAATCAGTGGGTCAAAGAAGAAATTTCAAGAGAAATCAATAAATATCTTGAGACAAATGAAAATGAGAATACAACATATCAGAACCTATGGGATGCAGCAAAGGCAGTGTTAAGAGGATAACTTATAGCTCTCAATGCTTACATTAAAAAAGAAGAAAGAGGTAAAATCAATGACCCAACTACACAGCTAGAGGAACTAGAAAAAGAACAGGAAACTAATCCAAAAGCAAGTAGAAGGAATGAAATAACAAAGATCAGAGGAGAAATAAATGAAATTGAGAATAAAAAACAATAGGAGAATTAACAAAACCAAAAGTTGGTTCTTTGAGAAGATTAACAAAACTGACAAACCCTTAGCTAGACTGACTAAGAAAAAAGGAGAGAAGATGCAAATAAATGAAATAAAAAGTGAAAACGGGAACATTACTACTGACCCTACAGAAATAAGAGAGATCATAAGAGGATACTATGAACAACTTTATACCAAAAAATTAGACAATGTAGATGAAATGGAAAAATTCCTAGGAACATACAAACAACCTGCACTGAACCTAGAAGAAACAGAAGTCCTCAAAAATCACAAGTAAAGAGATTGAAACAGTAATCAAACAGCTCCCCAAAATGAAAAGCCCAGGACTAGATGGTTTCACAAGTGAGTTCTACCAAGCATTCAAAGAAGATTAAAACCAATCTTACTCAAGCTCTTCCAAAAAATTAAACAAGAAGGAATACTACCAAACTATGAAGCCAATATCACCCTAATACCAAAGCCAGATAAAGATATTATGAAAAAAAAATTACAGACCCATTTCTCTAATGAATACTGATGCAAAAATCCTCAATAAAATAACTTGCTAATTGAATCCAACAACACGTTAAAAGAATTATTCATCATGATCAAGTGGGTTTTATATCAATCAGGCATGCAAGGCTGATTCAACATAAGAAAATCAATCAGCATAATAAACCACATTAATAAATCAAAGGAGAAAAACCACATCATATTATCAATTGACACAGGAAAGGTATTCGACAAAATACAGCATCCTTTCTTGATAAAAATATTACAAAAAATAGGAATTGAAGGAAACTTTCTCAACATGATAAAAGCCATATATGAAAAACCCACAGGTAACATTGTACTCAATGATGAAAGACTGATAGCTTTCCCGCTGAGATCAGTGACAAGGCAAGGATGCCCACTGTCACCACTGTTGTCCAATATATTGCCGGAGGTTCTAGCTACAGCAATCAGGCAAGAAAAAGAAATAAAAGGCATCCAAATTGGAAAGGAAGAATTAAAACTTTCATATTCGCAGATATGATTGTATATTTGAAAGTCCCCCAAAAATATACAACAAAGCTGCTATAGCTAATAAATAATTTCAGTAAAGTGTCAGGATACAAGATCAATACACAAAAATCAGTGGTGTTTCTATACACTAGTAATGCGCAATCTGAGGAGAAAGTCAGGGAAAAAATTCCATTTATAATAGCAACCAAAAGAATCAAATATTTAGGAATAAACTTAACCAGGGATGACAAGCACTTGTATTCAGAAAACCATAATGCATTGCTAAAAGAAATTTTTAAAAGACCTAAATAATTGGAAGAACATTCCATGCTCATGGATTGGAAGACTAAATATCATTAAGATGTCAATTCTACACAAAATGATATACATATTCAATGCAACCCCAATGAAAATCCCACCAGCAGTTTTTAAACAAATGGAAAACACAATTATCAAATTTATCTGGAAAGGTAAGAGGTCCCAAATAGCCAGAAACATCTTAAAAAGGAAAAGTGAAGTTGGAGGACTCTCACTTCATATTACCTCACTTCATATTACCTAGCTACAGTGGTAAAAACAGCATGGTATTGGCTTAAAGATAGACACATAGACCAATGGAAAAGAATTGATGGTTCAGAAACAGACCCTCACATCTATGGCCAAGTGATTTTTGACAAGCCTGTCAAACCCACCCAGCTGGGACAGAACAGTTTATTCAACAAATGGTGCTGGGAGAACTGGATATCATAACCAAAAGAAAGAAAGAAGACCCTGTCTCACACCTTATACAAAAATTAACTCAAAATGAATCAAAGATCTAAATATAAAAGCAAGTACAAATCAATCTCCTAGAAGAAAATGCAGGGAAAGATCTTCAAGACCCGGTGGTAGATGGTGGATTATTAAACCTTACACCAAAAGTGTGAGCAACGAAAGAAAACATGGATAAATGGGACCTCCTCAAACTTAAACACTTCTGTGATTCAAAGGACTTCCTCAAGAAGGTGAAAAGGCAGCCCACTCAGTGGGAGAAAATATTTCAAAACCACATGTCCAATAAGGGTTTGATTTCCTTTCTATATTAAGAGATAATACAACACAACAATAAAAGAGCAAGCAATCCAATTTAAAAATGGGCAAAAGATTTAAATAGACATTTCTCCAAAAAGGAAATACAAATGGCCAAAAAGCACATGAAAAAATGTTCCATCCACATCACTAGCTATTAGGGAAATGCAAATTAAAACAACAATGAGATATCATCTAACACCACATAGAATGGCCATTATTTAAAAAAACAGACAACAATAAGTTCCGGAGAGGATGTGGGGAAATAGGAACACTCCTTCACTGTTAGTGGGAGTGAAAAATGGTGCAGCCTCTGTGGAAAATAGTTTGGCATTTCCTCAGGAAGCTATATATAGAACTGCCATATGATCCAGCAATTCCTCTACTAGGAATATATCCGGAAGAACTAAAAACTATGACATGAACAGACATCTGCACACCGATGTTCATAGTGTGTTATTCACAATTGCTGAAAGATGGAAACAACTCAAGTGCCCATCAACCAATGAATGAATAAACAAAATGTGGTATATACATACAATGGACTGCTATGCTGCAATAAGAAGAAATGAAATTCTAATGTTATTTTAATTGCAATTTCTGACTTTTCATTGATAGTATATAGAAATACAGTTGATTTTATATATACAAGTATGTGATCTTGTATACTGCAACCTTGTTTAACTCACTTGTGAATTCTAGTAGCTATTTTAGTAGAGTCAACTGGATTTTCTAAATAGAGCATCATATCATCTGTGACTAAAGATAGTTTAACTTCTACCCTTCCAATCTTGATTCCATCAATTCTTTTTTCCTTATTGTACTGGTTAGTACCTCTAGTACAATGTTGAATGGAAAAGCTGAAAGCAAATACTCTTGTCTTGTTCATCTTAGGGCGACACATTCTTTCTTTCACAATTTCACAGTTAAGTAAGATGTCAGCTGTCAGTTTCTTTAGAGTGGCTGTTTATGATAATGAAGATATTCCCTTATATTCTATGGTTGCTCTGACGTTTTTTATGAAAAAAGGATGTTGGATATTTTCAAATGATTTTTATGCATCTATTGAAGTGATTATGTTGTTTTTCATTCTTTGTTTGTTACTATGATGAATTACATTCATTGATATTTGAATGCCAAACCAACTCTGAATTCCTGAGAAAAGCACTACTTAGTCATGGTGTAATAACCGTTTTACATATTGTTGGATTTGATTTGCTGAAATTTTATTTAGAATTTTTGTATTTATGTTCAAGAGTGCCAATGGCCTTTTCTTTTAATATTTCTATCTGGTTTGTGTAACAGGGTAATGCTGGCCTCATTCAGAGAGTAAATTCAAAAGATTTTCCTCCTCTTCAATTTTTTTCAAAAGTATTTATTAAATCAGTTTTATTTTTTCCTAAAATGTTTGTTAGAATTTTCCAGTGAAGATATCTGGGGCTAGAGCTTTATTTGTGGAAAGATTTTCAGTTAAAACTTTAATTTTCTTAATAGATCTGGAGTTATTCACATTATTTTTTCTTGAGTGAGATTTAATAGATTGTGTCATTCAAGAAATACATTAATTTTAAGTTATAAAATTCATAGACATAAAGTTTTTCATATTATATATACTATTGTTATATTTTTATTAGAGAAGTTGTAGGTTTAGAGAACAATCATGCATAAAATACAAAATTCCCATATACCACCATATTATTAACACTTTCCATTGGTGTGGTACATTTGTTACCATTGGATGAAAGCACATTTTTATAATTGTCTCGTTAATTATAGTCCATGGTTAACTTAAGGTTCACCGCATAGTACAGTTTCATGGATTTTTTTAAAAAACAAACTATTCTTTTACCATATATACAACCTAACATTACTCTTTTAACTACATTCAGATACATATTTCAGTGCTCTTAATTATGTCCATAATGTTGTGCTACCCCCACCACCATCCATTACCAAAACATTTCCTTTATTCCACGTAAGAACTGTGTACATTTTCAGCATTAACTTCCCATTCCCTAACCCCACCCTATCCCCTGGTAACCTACATTCTAGATTCTGACTCTATGTGCTTGCTATTCTAATTGTTTGATATCAGTGAGATCATACAATGTTTGTCCTTTTGTAGTCTGGCTTCTTTCACTCAGTGTGATTTTTCCCTTTTGTAGTCTGGCTTCTTTCACTCAGTGTGATTTTTCAAGGTTCATCCCATGTTGTCCCATGTATCACAACTTCATCCCTTCTCCTGAATGAATAATATTCCATTGTGTATATATACTACATTTTGTTTATCCATTCATCAGTTGATGGGCACTTGCCTAATTGTGCTGGCAAGAACTTCCAGTACAATGTTGATATCATGGGTGACAGTGGGCAACTTTGTCTTGCTCTTGATCTTGGAGGGGAAGCTTTCAGTCTTTCAACATTTTAGTTGTGGGTTTTTAATATATGCCCTTTATCATGTTGAAGAAATTTCCTTCTATTCCTAGTTTTCTAAGTGCTTTTAACAAGAAGGGGTACTGGATTTTGTCAAATGCCTTTACTGCATCGATTGATATGCTCATGTGATTGTTTCCCCTTCCTTCTGTTAATGTGATATATTACATTCATTAATTTTATGTTGAACCACCCTTGCATAACAGGGATATGTCTCATTTGATCATGGTGTATAATTCTTTTAATGTGCTATAGGATTTGGTTTGCTAGAATTTTGTTGAGAATATTTGCATCTATATTCATAAAAGATATTAGTCTGTAATTTTCTTTTCTAGTGGTATCTTTATCTGGCTTTGATATGAGGGTGACATTGGTCTTATAGAATGAGTAAGGAAAATTATTAAGACTTGTTTTGTGACCTGAAGAATGACCCATGTTTAGTAGAGAAGAATGTGTATTCAGTTTTTGGGGGGTAAAGTATTCTATATATGTCTGTTAGATCTAGTGGATTAGAGTATTGTTCAAGTCTTGTATTTCCTTATTGATCTTCTGACTAGATCATCTATCTTTTATTGAAAGTGGTGTATTAATAGAACCATCAATTTCTCCATTCAAATCTGTAAGTATTTGCTTCATATATTCTGTGATTCTGCTGTTGGTTGCAAATATATTGTAATTGTTGTATAGTTTTGCTGAATTGTCTACTTTATCAGTATATAATGATTGTCTGCCCCTCGTAACTGATTTTACTTTAAGTCTATTTTATATAATGTTAGTATAGCTGTCCCAGCTCTCTTTTGCTACTACTTGCATATTTTTCTGTTCTTTCACTTCCTCTCTACTTGTGTCTTTGCATTTAAAGTGAGTCTCTTGCAGACAGCATATAGTTAGGTCATGCTTTTTTATTCTTTCTGCAGTCTCTGGCAGAAAGAGATTAATCTATTTATTTTTAAAATTGCTAGTGATAATGCAGGACTTTCTTCTGCCATTTTGCTATTTGGCCTTTTTAAGTCTTGTATCTTTTTTGTCCCTCAATTGTTCCATTAAAGCATACTTTTATATTTATTTGATTTTGTGTGTGTGTGGTTTACCATATTAAATGCATTCTCTTGTCTATCTGGATATATTTTTCATATATTTTTTGTGGTTACCATGGGGTTAAAATTTAACATCTTAAATATATAACAATCATATTTGGTTTGATAACAACCTAACTTCAATAGCTTACACATACAGTTTTCTTATTCCTCTCCACTTCTCACCTTTATGTACTTGTTACTACTTATATTTTTCTACATTGTATTTTTAAAAACATAAATTTATCATTACTTTTTATGCCTTCACCTTTTAGCACCTATAGGAAGAAAGAAGTAGAGTAACATAACAAAAAATATGATACAATAATACTGGCATTTATAATTACCCAAATTTGTTACCTTTACTGCCAGTCTTTATTTCTTTATGCCACTTAGAAATACTATTTAGTGTCCTTTCCTTTCTGTCTGAAGAACTCCTTTTAGCATTGCTTGTAGGGCAAGTCTAATGGTGATGAGCTCCCTCAGCTTTTATTTATCTGGGACTATCTCAACCTCTCCCTCATTTTTGAAAAAAAAAAAATCTTCCTGGATATATAACTTCTGAATGTCAGTTGTTTTCTTTCCCACTGTCTTCTTTCCTTCAGGGTTTCTGATTAGAAATCAGCATCTGATTCTGGGATGGTGATGCCCATTCTGCCTGTAATTGAGAGGGGGTTTATATCCCATGCGGCATATGGATGGGACTATCTTCTCTATTGCTTTCTCTATTTTCTATTTTATTGGTTTCTGTCTGTTCTTTATAATTTCTTTATCTCTTAATCTAGGTTTAATTGCTTTTCTTTTTCTAGTTTCTTAGTGTAGAATATGAAGTCATTGATTTGAGACCTTTCTACTTTTTAAACATAAACATTCAATGTTATGAATTTATTTCCCCTTAGGTCCCACTTTAGCAGCATCACACAAATCTGATATATTGTGTTTCATTTTTTTACTCAATTCAAAATACTTTCCAATTTCCCTTTTGATTTCTTCAATTTATGGGTTGTTTAGAAGGTCGTAATTTAGTTATAAATATTGGTATTTTTTTTCCCCAGAGAGCTTTCTATTATTTGATTTTACTTTAATTCTATTGTGGTCAAATAAAAACACTTTGTATGTTTTGAATCCCTTTAAATTTGTCAAGAGTTATTTTAAGGTCCAGAATATGGACTATCTTTTAATTTTCCATGTGCACTTGAACAGAATGTTTATTCTGCTGTTGTTTTGTGGAGTGTTCTACCAAACAAATAGGTCGAGTTAGTTGGTAAAGGCTCAATTCTATATCCTTACCAATTTTTTCTACTTGTTCTATCAGTTATTGAGAGAGGAGTATTGAAATCTCTGATTATGATTGTCTGTTTCTCCTTGCAGTTCTGCTCATTTTTGCTGCATGTATTTTGAAAATTTGATATTAAGTGCAAATGCTTAGGATTGTTATGATCTCTTGATGAATTGACCTTTATATTTCTAGTAATATTCTTGCTATGAAATCTATTTTATCGGCAATTAATATAATCACATTTCTTTTGCTATGTTAGCATGGTATCTCTTTTTCCATCCTTTTACTTGTAACTTATTTGTGTCTTTTTATTTAAAGTGAATTTCTTATAGACAGTGTATAGTTGAGTCTTGTCTTTTTATCCCATATGACAATCTCTATCTTTTGGTATATTTAGATCATTTATATTTAATGTGATTATTGGTTCCGTTAAGTTTAAGTCTATCATCTTGTTATTTTTTTGTTTGTCTCATCTCTTCCTTGTTCTCTTGTTCCTCTTTTTTTACCTTATTTTGGATTAATTGAGAATTTTAAAAAAATATTTCATTTTATCTCTGATTGTTTTATTATCTGTAACTCTGTTTTGCTATTTTAATGGTTGAGTTATATTTTATAGTATACATACTTGACTTATAGTGTATCTCTAAGTGATATTATATCATTTTTTTCATAGTTTAAGGACCTTAAAAAGTATACTTTCATTTCTCCCTTCCTGGCATTAATGCTAATGTTGCCATACATTTTATGTACAGATAGGTAATAAAACTCATAATACAGTGTCATTTTTATTTAAAGAGTTAGTATATTTTAAATACATTTAAATAATAAGAAAATAATCTTATATATTTACTCACATAGTTACCATTTCCAGCATTCTCAATTCATTTGTGTAGATTCAAATTTCTATCTGGTATCATTTTTCTTTCCTTTTCTTTAATATGAAGTATAGTTTGAGTAAATTAGTGATAGAATTTTAGCTTTTGTATGTCTGAAAATATTTTTATTTCACCTCCACTTTTGAAATACATATTTGCAGGGTATAGAATTCTAGGTTGACAGTTGTTTGCTTTTCCCATACTTTCAAGATGTTCCTATATTTTCTTCTTGATTGCATTGTTTTCAAGGAGAAATTTGAGGCTATTATTAAATTTGTTCCTCTGCATGAAAATATTTTTTTTTCCTCCAACCAATATTAAGATTTTCTCTTTTTTATAGTTTTTAATAATTTGATCATGATGCATTCTTTTCCCCCACCCCCACTTTAGAGACTCTGACTACATATATAATAGGTCATTTGAATAGAGTATAGGTCACTGATACTCTTTTCACTTATTTTGGTGTCTTTTTCCTCCCCATGACTTGATGTAGATAGATTCCAATTCTATATCTTCAAATATATTAATAGTTTCTTCTGATAATGTCTAATATTCAGTTAATGAAATCTAGTATATTTTCATCATACCCATTGTAGATTTCATCCTCATAATTTCAAGTTAGGCCTCTTCATGTTTCTATTTAACTTTTTGACTACATGGAATATTGTTATAATAACTGTTTTAATGTCTTTGTCTACTAATTCTAATGTCTATTATAATGTCGGTATCTATTCAGGGTTCATTTCACTATGAATCATGTTTTCCTGCATTTTTGCATGCCTGGTAATATTTTATTGGATGCCAGACATTGTGAATATAACTTTGTTGGGAGCTGGATTTTCTTTACTCCTATAAATCTTCTTGGGCTTTGTTATGAGATGCAGTTAAATTATTTTGAAATATTTTGATCATTTTGGGTTTTGAAAGAGCTTCTTGATGATTCTACTCAATTTCCTATAAATGAATTTTTCCAGTTAGGCTGGTGGAAGAGGCACTATTGTCAGTCACGTATAAGTGCCAGACAAGGTTCTCATCCTCTCTCCCTCCCCAGTCCTAAGTTGTTTCTTCATATGCATGCATTGATCACTATAGAGTTGAATACTTGAGTGGCGTCATCTCCAGGGTTTTTTGTTCGTGCAGATATCAGATACTCCATCAGGCCACCTTGGGTTCCCTGAACTCTCTACTCATCTCCTCAACATAGGGAGTCTACTGGTTTCTACCTGGGTTTCCTCTCCCTGGAAAATCTCCCAAGGCACTATGTTTGGGAAATTGTAGAGCTCATTTTATTTTTTCCCTCTTTCATAGATCACTGTCTTTTGTAACCTGATTTCCAGTATCTTGAAAAGAATTGTTTCAAAAATAAAGTTTGTTTTCTTGTTTGCCTTTTTTTTGGGTTCTTTCTGGTTTGAGTGTAAATCCAGACCCCGTTATTCCAAGTTGACTGAAAACAGGGTTCCCTTGATGCAAATTTGATATTTTAGCACCTTAAAAACTGTTGAAAGAGACTGATGTTGATTATGGTGCTTAAGTTTACTAAGTGCTTATTATGTGACAGGCCATTCAATCTACAGAACATAGAGGGAGGGGTTTCATTCACATTTTTCAGATGAGTATAATAAAATCTAAAAAGTTAATTTGAAGAATATATAGCTTAGAGATTATAAATATTATATTTCAATTTAGATGTAAAGACAGTATCTAAATTCAGATTTTTCTCCCTAAGAAGTCCAAGTTCTTAACAATTATGCTATACTACAACATTGCAGATGCTGCTATATTACTTTTAGAAAGAAGAGAGACATCACTTTTCTTTTACTGCATGGAGTGATGAAGGATATACAAGAACATGTTGAGGTACAGAGGAGGTAAAGGAAGAGTTCACACCTACCTGAAAGAATAGAGAAAGTTGTCAGCGCTAAAGGAGGTTGGGGAAAAATAAGTGATTGAAGGATAAAGCCTAAATAAGCCATTGAAAAAGGGAGGGGGGCAGAAATCCAATGAGGGATGAACAAGAGGGTTGCCAAGCAAGTATACACAGCCAAATTGTGATTGGACAGCACAAACCTCTGGTAAGCCAAGCTTGATGGCTAAAACAAACACTAGCCAAGGATCAGAAACAGAGCAGAGAAAGAAAAATGTGAGTATTGTCCAGGGCTTGGTACTGGTATGCCAAAAGCGAAATGGCATTGAGGTGAGGGAGAATGTCAGCAATTGACAGGACCCAGGTATCTTGGGTTGGAAAAAAGTACCATTTGGCCATGAGGAGACTCAGTTAATAATTCAAGAGAGCAATATTTGTGTATGATAAGAAGGAAGGTCAGGGATAATAGGTAAGGATATTTTGATTTTTTACAGTATTGAATTAGGGGACCTAGAGATGGGTTTTATTTTATTTGTCGCACATGACCAATATGAAGTGGAAATGAAGGTTAACAGAGGCAGAGGGTATTAACCACAAGGCCAAGTATCTAAAAGGTGGTGAGTGTACTAAGAGTAATGATATATATTTTTTTGAGCCAGGTACTGGAAAATTCCAGATACAGTGAAACTAAAAGAAGGTAGCTGATGTAGATACATGGTATGATCTCCAGTGCTAAAGATGAAGAAAAATGGTGGGTCTGTGAGGCCAAAATTTATGTGTCATCTTTCAGGCCCAACCGTTGGCAATTATAAAGCTTTGCCTGGCAGGTCTCATGAGAATCAGCTGCCCTCTCAACACCACACTTGATGTGCAGTCAGTACATTGCAGTTTTCTGGAGAGAGTTGCAGCAAGAATTCACAACCCTCCAGGCCAGCAATATTATATGCATATCTGTATTCCCAGTCCAAGTGCCTCTATTTGGGTGTCTCCACATCAGGGTTCTAGTGTGAGGCACTACCCAGCTGCTTCCACTGAGACCTCCTTGTTGGGGTCCTAAGCCAAGGCACCTTTATGCACTTGGACTCAGAACTTTTCTCTGCCAAGTACTTTCCTCTCCCTTTCTTCCCAGCCTAGAGATCATTAAAGAGACAAGAAGATGATTCCCTACACTAGTCTGACCCACCTGACCCTTGCCCAGTGCCATTTTGTGGGGGAAAAAATGGAGCACTGGGAAGCTGGTGCCACTTTTTGCCTCCTGCCTGCACTGTCACTGTAAGTAAGTAAAGGTTTGATTGTTACTTTCAGGTTGGCTCATTGTCCTAACTGACCATCTTGACAACTGGTTGGACAACAGTCAGGGACTGAAAAATTAATCATCTTCAAATTAAAATGAAATTACTTCAAGCTTAATATCTAACTAAAAATTATGAAAATGAACAAAAGTCCAGAAATCTAGTTAGTGAGGTTAGCTAAGACATTCTTAGTAATCACGCATAACATCACAATTCTATCAATAATGCAAAAACTGAGACTGATTACTTAAAGACAGATTGGAATATGTATCTGGAATTAAAGGAGTTCTTTAAAAATTAGACACTTGCTAATTTCAGACAATTTATAGTGTTGAATTCAGGGAGTTAATCATAAGAATTCACAATTTTTAACTAAAACTAAATAGGCTGGTGTATTGTTTTATTTTGTGTTTTAAATTTGATCTTTATTGACACTGATCCCAATAGTCCCCACTGAATCAATCTAAGAAAGACAGAACATTTTCTGTTTTAGTTTGCTAAGCTGCCCAAAGCAGATACCATAAAATGGGTTGGCTTTTAACCACGGGAATTTATGACCTAACAAGCGTAGTTTTGAGGCTGAGAAAAATGTCCAAATCAAGGCATCATCGAGGCATTGCTTTCTTCCCAAAGACCAGCTGCCAGTGATCCTGGGCTCCTCTGCCACATGGCAAGGCATCTGGCAGCATTTGCTAGTCTCTGCCTTCTCCTGCAGATTTCACTGCTTTCAGCTTCTTGCTTCCGTGGCTTCCCCCACCCCACCCCATATTCATCCCGTTTATAAAAGACTCCAGTAAAAGGATTTCAAAAGACCATACCTTAACTGAAGTAACTTAATCAAAAGATTCTACTTACAGGAATGGATTGGCTTTAAGAACATGATTTTCTGGGGTCCATACAGTTCCAATCCACCACAGCTTCATTAATATTTGAAAAATCAAAATCTTTGTTTCAGAAGTTTCGTGTATTATTTCTTATAATAACAGAATAGTCTATCAAAGATAAACTCTCATTTTATGGTGTGGGATACACCTTATAATTAATAATATTTGCTGCATTGACATCTGGTAAAATCAGTAGGGCCTCAGATTGCATCATCAAAAGATTTCTTCCCTCTACACCTGTGGATAAAGTCCCCTAGTCAAACAATCCTCCTTATCGTGGGGATAAGTCATAGTGCCTACTTATTTCTGAGTAATGGTTTCAGTTTACAGTCAGCCTGTCAAATTAGTCAAACAATCCAATCACATGCTCCTGTGGGAACCAAGGATCACCCCATCCTCTTGTTACTACAATGCCTGCCTCCTACAATCCTTATTTGTTCACTCTCTTCCTAAATTTAAACCCCATGTGGCCTTGCGTGGCATGTGATGACCTCCTTCTTTGGGCTATGAGTATATATGACTAATAATTGCCGTCGAGCTCATCTTTTCAGTGCCTGATGTCATGTGTTCAGCCATTCCCATAACCAAAAAGTAGGAATCAATAATGGGGTGTATATAGAAGGTGACTAAAACACATGGCTGGGCTAGAATATAAATAGTCAAATAAAGGAAAGTAAACAATGATGAGGCCAATTGAAATAAATACCTCTCACATCTATACATCATTCAGATATTTTTGCAAATTGTCATCAAATATACTTTATTCTGTATCCTAATATGTACAGCCATTCTATGAAGCTAGCAAGAAATTTTGAAAAAGACATGGTTATTGATCTTAAGGAAATATCAGTATCTATAGAATGCTTCCTCTCTTATGAAAACCACCATTCAGTGTTGATAAGAACAGTTTTAATGAGACTACTGGAAATTTAAGAGGAAAATAACCAACTTTTACACATCGACTGCAAAGGAAGTAATTGATGGTGAATGTTGTACAATAAAAATAAAATAATAAATGAGGCTATTCCCTTAAATATTCCTGGACCTTGGCAGGAAAGCATAAATTCTACTTAAATTTTTTATGATTGGGAAAGATTTTCTCCACACTTTATTTTTCTCCCATCATTAAAGCCTTGTCTCTATAATATTCCTTGTTTGCTACTTTAAGAATCTAAGTAGAAGGTTCCTCTCCTCATCTTTTTCTCGTTTCCTCTCTCCCGATCCCTCTTTTTCTTCCTTTCTTTTTTCTTTCATAACCATAAGATTTAAAAGCAGCTACCTGAGGAGAGAAGATAAATATAAATTTTTATCTCATTAGAAAATATATCAAGAACTTTGTTAGGTAAATATGTGACCTAGAAATGCCTTTTTATGCTTTGTGTGGTGGCTTAAAATTGGGAAAAGTGAACTAAAAATATAAGCTATTTAAATTCACATAGGATGTCCTCTTACAAACGCTTAATGATTTGCTTGATTCTAATTGCAGTACAAGAATAAGATAAGTGCCCAGATCTCAAATCAAAAGGCAAAATTGTCTAGATATTTTAAAAATGCATTACTTTTTTTTTTTTTGGCATTTTGGAGCTAGAAACAGAAATAATCCCATAGGCAAAAGAAAAACTGATTAAAACATTTTGAGATTGCCATTTATATGTCTGACACATCATACACACAGCACTTACTTAAAAATGTTTTTCATTATTAAAACCAAAAGAAAAACCTATACTCAAAATGGATGCTAAGGAAGAAACATCTTTTGAAAAGCAGTTATCACACTTACCTTACCACTTAGGAAAATAATATATCCTTGTTAAATATTCTTGGACTAAAATCTGGATTGAAATTACAGTTCTATATTTGAGAATAAGCGCAAAGTCAACCACTCCAGTGTTTAAAGAAAATTCACTCACTCTTTTCCCTCCCTCCCTCCTTCCCTTCCTCCCTTCCTTCCTTTCTACATTTGTTTTATTTCCAAAAAATTATGAATACTTATTTATATAACAGACACTGAGCAGGGCACAGAGGTGGAAGAAATAAATACAACAGATTTCTTCTCTGAGGAGGTTATTTTAGCTGCAAAAAGCAAACCTAAACATATGAAATAGACACAAAGCAATACGTGCCATAGCAGAGGTGTTTAGTCAATGTGCAATGAGACTACAAAATCTAGGGGCCTATCTGACTGGGCCTATAAGGAAAGGTTTCAGAGAGAACATGATATCTGATTTGGATCATGAAACTTGAGTGGGATTTTTCCAATTTATTATTATCCATGGCTTCATGCAACTCCTGCCAGAGTTCAGAGCAAGAACACGGTAGTCATCAAATGTCCCTGGGGTCTCGACGCTTCTCCTTGTCCAACTTTAGCTTCCCCTATTCCATGAGAACAGATAGTATTGACAAGCCTTTGTCTAAGTCAGTGGGTCCAGTAGAGGAACCCAAGGACATGGTCCCAATGAAGAGAGGGACGGGAGAGGACTTTCTGCCTAACACCAATATCCTCAATGGTGCCTGGTCTAGCTTCTCTGGATCTATCAGGAAAAGAAACTATAGACATGGGTGAATGTACATGAAAGATTATGGGCCAATGAGCAGGGTAGAGAACAATGATCAACATCACAGAGGGAGGGCTAGTAATATACATTTATGATAATGCCTTATATTTTCATAGCAGTTGGGAATTTCAAGACCCATTCATGTGCAACATTTTCTTTAAGGCTCAAAGCAAACCAATGAGACAAACAAGGAAAATAATAATTTTTCTAGTTGACAGTTGAGGAAACCAAGGCCCTAACAGGTTAAGCGACTTGTCAAAGGTCACCCAGCTTAGCCTTCTAACTACAAGTTCAAAGATTTCTCTTCTGTTCCTTGTGGTCTAATTGTAGCATTTGTCTGGGAATATGCATGCTATTGCTATGAATCACAGAACAGTGGTCTGTGTTTGGTTCTCATTTCTGCCATTAATTCTCTTCGTGACAAAGATAAAAGATCACTGCTGATTCTCACAAGAGAGAACAGAAAAACAGAATCAGTAAATATCTCTGAAGGCCTGATTTGTTAAGTGCTGGATTTTTATTTCCAGTTTCTGATTCAGAAGCATGATCATAGTCTAAAATAATGCCTGTACCATCCAAAGTTCCCTTATCCACACTCTGGGAATGCCCAAAATATGGTTTAGGGAATGATTTGGTAACCATAAAATGGAGCAAAACCAATGGTTTAAAATGTAACCATAGTCTAGTACATCGTAGTAAAAGGTATACTATATTTGATTTTGATGAAAAATACATTAGAGGCAGAAACCGGCTCTCAATTATTTTGTAATTTTGTCTCTTTTGTAACTTTTATCCCTACCATTTAGATCTCATTTTTTAAAATAGCAGAAGTTTCCAAGATGGTGGTGGTCTTAGTCCAAGATTTTATAACCAGAAGTGTAGAACAGAGTATATAATAAATCAGAGGCATAATAAAAGTAGCATTTACGGACAGAAGTTTGCCTCATATAAATTAATCTGAATGGTGGTCCTCATGAGCAAAGTGCACAATTGTCCAAATTTCTAGTATCTGTGTATCCAGTATTATTAATGTTCCTTTAATTTAAATATTTTGTTTCTTAATTTAAATAAATATATCTTAAAGGAAAATATATCTCTTCCTCTAACCAGAAAGAAATCTCAAAATAAAACTGACAAAAATAAAATCATATTATTAACTCTAACTATAATGTTGCCGACTTCACCATCTTGGAGTGAGGCTGCTCCCTTTCAAAACAGATTTGTGAGTATTAGAGAGAAACAAAAGAGGTAGGTGCATCAGATGCAATTTTCTACTTGATGATAATCAGGTTAGAAAGAGAAGTGAAAAGATCTTGCCCATTGTAAAATTCTTTGTTATTTAATATCATCTCAACATACTAACTACATTCATCTCTGAACAACAGCTGACACTTTGGGAAGCACTAAATTAGTAATTTTCTTCTTTCATTGAATAGAATACATAGCAAATACTTAATACATAGGTGGAAAATTAAATCCAGACTGATTACCTCTTCAGTGCCTTTGTCCCAGGTTAACTTCATAATCCCAATTGTTGGCGGCAGACTCTCAATACAAATATGAAAGTTCTAAGCACAGAATAAATGTTCATATCAACTTATTGATTGATATTTGGATCTATATGGACAAAACTAGTAAGGCATGTCTCCCCACCATCAAAATAAATGATAGGGATGGGGCCTCCTATATACTCGGTACTGTGCAGAGTCAAATGAAATATATGCTATTTCCATGTTTCAATCAGTATGTTAGATGGGAAGTATTGTATCAAACTACAAAGTTTCACATAGAACCCAAAGTAAAAATTACATATATATGTTGACCGTACTATCAATACAATGCAAGAAGCTAGTGCTTCTTTATCGACTCATCTGCTTAAGAAAGCTGACCTTTATTTAAGTAGAATTTCTAACTTAGTCTTGTCCCTAAAATGACTATATAGCACAAGTTCTCTGTCCAACATTCAACTGTTATTTTTGTTGACATTTTTCATATATTCTGTCCTAATTATATCCAGGAAGCAAAAAAAGGTGTGCCATGTTTTAAAGGTAAAGAAGCTTCTGTATTGCAATCAAAATAATGTGATTTAGGAAGCGGGTGTGGCTCAGTGGATAGAGCCCCTGTTTACCATATGGGAGGCCCGGGTTCGCGTCCCGAGGCCTCCTTGTGAGGGCACGCCGGCCTGAGTGGTGCGGTGGGCTGATGCAGCAACCTCACGGCAAGCAACCTCACGGCAGGAAGCAGGTGTGGCGCAATGGATAGAGCACCCGTTTACCCTGGGTTCGCTTCCCGGCGCCTCCTTGTGAGGGCAGGCCGGCCCACGCGACCCCGTGGGCTGATGCGGCAAGACTTCACAGCAAGGGGGAGATAAGCAGACACAGAGAAGACACCCAGCGAATAGACACAGCAGCACAAGCAGCAAGGG
>JAQZBX010010107.1:0-44864 GCA_029593785.1 Cabassous unicinctus
TCAGCTGGTTTCTAACCCCTCTGGGATACTGGCTTTTAGGCACTGTGTCTCACCAGCTTTCAGCTCTACAGTATTCCTCCAAAGGCATGGCAACCCATACTCCTGGGCCAACCAAAAATTTTACATGCTTTACTTGAGTGTATATGTGTGTGTTTGAGGAAAATTGTGGCTCTTGTTTTCATGCCTCATGGTGATGAGGTGGCCTGCCCCTCACATCTGTTTTCAACCCTACCCCCAATACCAGAGTTATTTTCTATTAACTCAATATACATTTTCTTTGTAATTCATGTCAGTTTCCCTTTCAGCCACCTGCATGTTCTCCATCTTGCTCTCTGACTTGCTCTCAAGGCTGTGAGTAAGTTCTTTGTACAGTTGCTGTTTTTGATAACCTCAGTGCAAGATTTAATGTCAAGGTGGGTGCCCTATTAGAGATGCTATTACTCATCCCGTCTTTGTTTGAAGATTTCTGTGTTGGCAAGCGGGCAGATAGAAGTAGCCATATATTCCCCAACCAGATGTCCTGTTGGCTGGGATAGGGGCATTCAGCTGCAGCACATTCCTATTGTTATTTGGCAGAGAAAGGGCTACTGAGATTAAAAGAATTATCCTTGCTTGTGATCCGGATTCATGAACTGAATTATAGAGCCTCTGTGCTAGAAAAGACCTTAAAATCATCTACTTGAGCCTCTCCATTTTACTCTTGTGGAAACTGAGGCAACAAATAAGGGAAGTGATTTAAAACGATAGAATGCCAAGGCTGCAAGGGACTTTTGACATGACTGGCCCTATGCACATTTTTTACAGGGAAGGATGGTGAGGCCTAGAGAAGTTAAGTAACACTTCCAAGGTCACACAGTTTGTTCCTGCAAATCAAGGATCCTTTTCTGGATTTCTGACTTCTAGCTCAGGAGGGGAGATCTAGAGATCAAGTCTACTGGCCCATCATTTGCTAGGGTGGATCTGTAGGATTTGGCTGTATACAGGACACCCTCTCCCTCACAGCAACTTGTGCTGTAGTGCACGTTTAGTTCTGGTCAGACTTCTTTAAGTGAAAGTGTAAAGTAGAGGGGCTACACTCCCTGCTGTCCCCTCCAAGCTGGCTCCCAAGGGCTTCTGGTTGAACTCTCAGTGTGGTGATCTTGCCTCTGCTCCCAAAGCTTTGTGGAGGTCTTTATCTGTGGATGGTGACTGCCTTCTCCAGTGTGGCAGGCGTGAGGGAACTTGTGAAGGGAAATCCAGGAAAAAAGCAGCAAGGGAATGGAGCAAGAGGCACTGGTTTCTTGCCTTGGAGTTATGAGTTTCTAGTGGGTTTCTACTTTACAGAGAAACTAGGACTTGGGGAATTCCCTCTGTGGGGAGGGAAGTATTTTCCACATCCTTCACAAAATATCACACCCAAGAACTTCAACTCATCCTTCATGACCTACCTCAGTTATACTAGTTATACTAGTTGACTCTTTTGCTGCTTCTTGGGGTATTGGGTTAGAGGAAAGATGGTGTTTGTCAAGAGGGCTTTCTGTCCTTCCAGTAATAAAGCCCCTTGGACAGGGGCCAGAGAAAGTCATCTCACAGGGATTCCTGTGCTCTAGGTGGTAGTGGAGGCTTCCTGCCAGAAGGATCTGAGGCAGAGGACGTGGATACTGCCATGCTGGCGTCTCTGTGCGTCTGGCAGCTCAACAAAGAACTTCTGTCTGCCCTGTAAGGCTGGGTTGGTAAAACCCACTTCAATTGAAAGCCACTGTACTTTAGCAAGTTGTTAATTAAAATTCTAATATATGAATTAAGGAAAACATGGGATCATGATACAGAAATATTAAAATACAGCTGCAGTGATTCTACAGTTTCCTCTTAGAGATCTGTGACTTTCCCACACGCCTTCTTTGTTTCAGGCCTTGTTTCAGACATAATTACTGCAATAAATAAGTCCCATGTGTCTACTCATTGGTTAGATGATGCATGAGATGATTCTTTTGATGAGAAGATATAAAACAGTGTCTTCAAATTATGTGAGGTGGTGGTTGGCATCTTAACAATAGCAGAATTAAGCAAAACTCATGGAAAAGTTACCTGTGGAGATCTAATTTAGTTTATTTAGTGATTAAGAAAATAAAAGGCAGACTAAACAGAAATCTTAAAAGGTGATATTGCCATCAGCCTAACTTATGGATTGATTTATTTCCTTGAATGCCCTGAGAAAATGGCCACTTGTTGCTGTTATTAATAAAGAGGTCACTTTATCATTAGGCCTTTGAATCTGCATTTAATGGCTAAAGCAGATGGTTATAATTTCTGACTTAGTGTGGCCACCTTATTAATAAAAAAGAACTGATGCAAAGGAAAGGTCTTCTTCTTTTTTAACTCCAGGAGCATTATACAAATGTTTTCCAGCCTTTCTTTGTGTGGAGAGCAGACTGAGTGACTGCAATAAGATCCTGTTACACATAAAAAAAGACTTTTTCAGAGTGGAGGTAACACCATTTGAATCCTTCTTTTGTTAAACTTTAAAGGGACAATATAAATTTATGCCCCCCTTCCTGAGGAAAGGATTTTGAAGGAAGCTCCAGGATTATATTTAAAAGTAAATTGGTATTTTAACAACATAAAGTAGAAAGTAAGAAAATATTCACCTCATTTAAGATACTGGGAACTGGTGGTACTTTCTAAAATAATTCTTTTGCTTAACTATTTTTAAACTGTTGTTTTTTGGATTTAGTTACTTGGCTTAGGTGAATGCATCATGTATCTTATTTTGATTCTTTTTAAATTCCCTTGAAGTCTTGGGAAAAATCAATAATGGCAGAATGCATGATAGTGGATTCCTGAGCATGCAGTTTATATACTCTCCTATAATTGTCAGGAATTTGAAATCACAATAATCACCCTGGCAATTTTTGTTACAACATGTTGCATTCTAGCATTTTGAGGACTGTTTAGGAACAACCTGCATTCATGAAGACGGAATGATTTAGAATCCTAATGTTCTGGTGAACAGGGCAGAGAAATGCTGGGAGTTCTTCCCATAAGACTCAGAAGAGCACTTTAATTGACTCAGTTACCATCAGAATTATTTATATTTTGTTCTGCGTCAATGCCCTGGGGTCTGTTATGACAATGAACTTGTGACCCTTTGGGTGACTAGGATGAGGTGAGTGTGCTGTGTCTGGCTCTGAGAGAAATAAAAAAGCACTGGATTTGAGGGATGGAAAAAACTTTAAAGATAAATTGGTCCACTTGTTTTCAATCTTTTTCTACTAATGATGCCTTTGAGAAGAGCTCTCCATGGACCCACATTTAGAAATAGTTTTAATTTCAAATTATATTAACAATGATTATTTGTTTCCCATTTTTATTAATCAAAGACATATAGCACCCAATGAACAGACACAGAAAGCAGATAGTGAGTGTAAACAACGGGGTGGGGAGAGAAATAAACAAATTTTAAAAAAAGACATATAATAACACATTCTGTTCTCTTTTTTTTTTCTTTTTTTTTCATTTGATTAGTTCATTCATTCATTCAACATTTAGTCTGTACTTACTTTTGATCAGGCACAGTGCTGGACATGGGGATACAAAATAATTTGTTGTGACCATTAGGCTTATGAATATGCCAAAAATAGCAGGTACACCTTTGCTATTCCAACCTTCTCATACCCCTGGATAGCCAGACCAATGCAGAGCTGACCTAGCATGCTTTTTTTTCTTTTTAAGTTTTTGAAATATTTTAAGATACAAAAAACCAAATATGACAGCCCCTTTTTTAGATACAAACATTTTGCCTAATTTGTTTCAGATTTTTAAAACAGAAATAAAATATTATGGATACAACTGAAGCCCCCTTGCATTCCTTCCAAATCCTGTTTCTTTTCTTCTTCAGAGGTAATCTCGATTCTTTTTTTTTTTTTTTTGAGGTACTGGGGCCGACAATTGCACCCGGGACCTTGTATATGGGAAACCAGTGCTCAACCACTGAGCCACATTGGCTCCCCTGAGTTGTGTTTTTTTCATTTGTTTGCTTGTTGTTTGTATTTTTTTTTGAGGAGGCACCGGGAACTGAACCTGGGACCTCCCATGTGGGAAGTAGGTGATCAACAACTTGAGCCACATCTGCTCCCCTCTCAACTCAATTTGATAATTTTATATTTTGCTACTTTTGCTACCATTTATAAATCCACTAATGTTTCTGCTTTGCCTATTTTTAAATTTTATATAAATGCCATCTTACTGTTACCTTCTCATATACACCTTGCTCTTTTTGCTTAAATTATGTTTTTGACATTAATTTAGGACCTACGAGTTAATAAGAAGTTATTTTAGCTGCTGTGCAGTAACCATTTCACCATTAATGTATCTATTCTCCTGTTCCTGTTTTTTCTGTACTATATAAAATGCTGCAGTAAAAATTTTTGACCTATCTTTTTGTTCACATGTGTGAACATTTCTCTAGGCTATAAACCTAAGGATAGAATTGAGTTTGTGTGTCTTCTTCAGTTTAACTAAACGCTGCTGAGTTGCTTTCCAAAGGCCTGGTACCAGTGTGAATTCCTGCCTGCAGAGTCTGAGTTCCTGTTTCCTCTCACCCTCTCCAGCCCTTGGTATTGGTTATTTGAACTCTTGAGGTTATGAGTTTCTAGTGGGTTTTGCTTATTTGATGGGTATGAAATAAACAGTCATAATTTGGATGTGTAAATATATGTCAAAAATTGAGTGAAGACATTAGAGTGAAGATTGGAGACTTTTCCTTTTCCTTCTCTTCTAGCTATTTTGTAGGGCAGGTTTGAATTTCTGGTTGGGTAGCATCATCCTCAACAAAGCCTACCTTTGCCTTAATTGATTTACTATCCATCCATTGTATGCAGCACAATTTTTATGTTTCTTTCTTAGGAAAGCAGAGATACAAAATCCAAACTCATGGAACCTCTGTTGGGGTGAGTAGCCGTGTCACTGTGGCGGGATCGACAGTGAATTCATTGACTGGCCCAGGAGCCTCTTTGGTCTTTAGTTACCTCATCTATCTACAAATGAAGGGACTGCTTTAGTCATTCTTTCTTCAAGTGCTGATTTTCTTTCCAGTTTCAAATTACCATATTTCTAAATGGTAATGTCCCTTCGGACTTAGTGTTTTCAAATACTCAGTTCATCTTGAGAACAGGAGCTTACTGCTCTTAATGCTGGAGCTCTCACTAAGTGAAGAGCAATGAAAATTGCTAAAAAGTCACCTTTGAAATTATGCTCTAAGTTAAAATTATGTTTAAAAAAATCACTATCACTCATGCACAAAGAAGATAGGGAAAAACTAATAGGAACATATAGACTATGGGTGATTATCTCCCTCACTGCCCCATTTTTCAACTTTACAAATTTTCTTTGATAGTCATGTAGTGATATTCTTGGAATAAAATAATAAACATATGCAAATAATTCTAAGCTCATTTGGTAATAAAAAGTGGATGTGATTTACACAAAGCATGTTTTGGGCAAAGGGGGGACCACCTGTATATGAAAAAAGATTTGTAATAATTTCTTAGGTAAGCCCTGTAATCCCTCCCTGGGTGAAGGTTGGTGCATTGTAAGTGCCTTTCTTTATGTGTAGCTGTTGGAAAGCCACTGGGAAGGTGGGAAACAACCAGATCAGCATTTGACATAAAAGTGAGAGTAGAACGGACTTGAGCTTCCCTCACCTGTTTTTTGTTTTTTTTTTAAAGATTTATTTATTTCTCCCCACCCCTTCATTGTTTTTGCGTTTCCTGTGTCTGTTCATTGTGTGCTCAGCTTCCTTTTTTAGGAGGCACACCAGGAACCGAACCGGGGATCTCCCATGTGGGAGAGAGGCGCCTAATCGCTTGAGCCACCTCCACTCCCTGCTTTGTTGTGTATCTCATTATGTTTTCCGCCTTGTGATTCTTGTTGTATCAGCTTGCTGTCTTGCTCGTCTTCTTTAGGAGGCACTGGGAACCGAACCTGGGACCTTCCATCTGGTAGGCAGGAGCCCAATTGCTTGAGCCACATCTGCTCCCCGCTCACCTGTCTTCTTGTCTAAGAAGAAGATGAAGGAGGAGGAGAAGGAGGAGAAAGAGGAGGAGGTGGAGGAGGAGGAAGAGAAGGAAGAGGAAAGCAGAACTAGAGAGCTGTTAACCCTGAGATCACATACATTATCCTATTCCAAAGGCACGGGACAAAGTAGGAATCTCTAATCTGTACTGTTTGTCAGAGGTAATAATAACAGTGGCAATGATCAAATGCCTACCATGCAGTGAGTAACACATATGTAGATTTTCTCTCAATTTCTGGGACAACCATGGAATGTAGGAATGGCTATTCTGGTTGATAGCTGAGGGCTCAGATAGGTAAGAAACTTGCCCTAAGTGAGGAAGCTCATCAGTGGTGTTGCCTGGATTTACTCCCAGTCTGTTTCACTCTGCTTGGCCTGCATGTGTGTGGACCCTTGCCCTGGGACACTCTTCCTTGTATAGAGCTGAAAGCTGCTTTCCTGTAACTTTTCCACACAGTTGTTCTCATTCTGCCCTTCCGAGCTCCCAACATCAGAAGTCTGTTCCCTTTTTTTCATGACAGACCTTCAAATAATCGCAGAGGGGCTTTTGTGTCCATCTCCCTCCCCCTTCGTCTGTCATTTCTGAAAAGCTTGCAGAGGTGTTTTAATTCACAGATGCCTTGTGGGATTTCATGGTTTTTAGACTCAAGCTGAGTTTGTCCAGATGTGGCAATATTTGTCTTATATGATATAAATTAATTGTCCAAAAGAAGAGAAACCTTTGTAGGCATTTACTAATGCAAACCAGTTCTTTTGGGTCTTGATGGAAGGAAAAAGAATCCAGAATGAACCAGATCATTTTCACTGGGAGAGTGTAGTTGTTGAATTCACATTCTACTTTTAGGACAAATCTGTAGCATGCCAGTTCAGTATTACCACATACCATAACCATGGGAGACTCAGGATGACAGTTGTAATAGAGCCCAACTTTCATTTAAGGACTTCACAGAAATGGAGAAAGTGTGATGCTCTTATATTTTATTGCCAAGCTCTTATATCCCAGTGTTTACAGCATAAGGTGGCAAATAAATTAGTTCCTTTCAAGTTGCTATTATTATTATTATAGGATAAATAATTGTGACGGGGCAGAGTAAGGTTTAAATTTATGGAAAGGTACAGACTCTTGAGGAATTCTAAGAATAAAATGTTCTAACACTGTCAGTGCCTGCTATGTATGAACCTGAGCTCTTTTTGAGAGCCAGAGTGGAAAGATGTCCAGTGTGGATGAATCTCAAGATATTAACAACAATAACAACTCCCCTACCGCCACCATTTTGGTCACCAACTACAGCAACAGCTGCTGCCAATGTGTTTTGAATAGCTCGGATGGGCTTGGCAATGTGCTTTGCATGACTTATTGAATTCTCAAAACCTGTGAAGTACTGTTGTTAGCCTCATTTTACAGATGAGAAAACTGAGGAACAAAGAGGTTCAACATCCTGCTCAAGATCTTATAATTTGTTTTTAACTCATGCTTTGCTCCTATACTTTGTTTCTTTTTTCATTGTAAATTGAACATTAAACAATGCATTGGGGACACATTAAGGAACACTTCATTGTAAATGGAACATGAATGAAAGGTTTTCCCAGCATGAGGTTTTCTTATTGAGATACTCATTCTTTTTTTTTTTAAGGTTTATTTTACTTATTTATTTGCCGCCCTGCCCCCTCCTCCCCATTGTTTGCACTCGCTGTCTGCTGTGTCCATTTGCTGTGTGCTCTCTGTGTCTGCTAGTCTTCTCTTTAGGAGTCACCGGGAACCAAACCTGGGACTTCCCATGTGGGAGAGAGGTGCTCAGTCGCTTGAGCCACCTCAGCTCCCTGCTTTTGTTGTGTCTCTCATTGCCTTTCCCCTTTGTGTCTCCTTTATTGCATCATCTTGTTGTGCCAGCTCGCTGCACCTGCCTACCGCGCCAGCTCTCTGTCTTGCTCATCTTCTCCAGGAGGTACTAGGAACCAAACCCAGGACTTCCCATGTGGTAGGTGGAAGCTCAATCGCTTGAGCCACATCTGCTTCCTGAGACACTCATTCTTAGTAAAACTGTTAAACCAAGGCTTATTATAAAGCATTCATTTCTACATTCAAACATGCCTTTCATATATTAGCATACTTGTCTATTAAAATCACAACACAAATTAGTTAACTCTAAGAGATGAATAAGGGTGACATGATGTAATGTAAAGATCACCAACATGAATTTTAACTAGCTGTGCCTCTAACCCTCTCTGGCCTTGGCCTGGTCTCTTACTCTCTCTGGGTCACAATGTGCCCATCACTAAAAGGCGAGTGTTGGTCTCTGATCATGAAGGTTTCTTCTAGCTTTGCATAATGCATAGTGCATAATGTCTACTCACTTCTGGAAAAATAAAATGTCTTTGTTCTTTAAGGAAAATAGGCTTTATTCCAAGACTATATGACATTTTACTGTCTAGTTGCTCATCCATTTATGTCATTTTTCAACAAACTTATCAGGGTTTATCCAGATCTTAGCACCATTTAGGTGTGACTGATTGCCTGGAAGGATGTGGTTCCTGACTGCCTCCTCACCCGTACTAACCCTAAGATGACCGGATCGTGTTAAGAGCCCCTCTGTATTTCCATCACTCCTGTTCTTATAATAACTCAGCACAGGACTCTTCACCCTGCATTGTTATTGCAGTTTTTTTCCCGTTAGATTTTATTTCCTCTGAAAGCAGGAAATGTCTCTTATTGGTGGATTTCCAACACCTACCATAGTCCCTGGTATTCAACAGTTTCACAATAAGCATTTGTTGAATTAATGAACAAAAAGGATTCCATTTTCGAAGTATCAGTATATGAATAACTTTCTTTTTTTTTTTTTTTTAAAGATTTATTTATTTATTTATTTATCCCCCCCTTGCTGCTTGTGCTTGCTGTGTCCATTCGCTGTGTGTCTTCTCCGTGTCTGCTTATCTTCCCCTCGCTGTGAGGTCCCGCTGCATCAGCCCCTCGTGCCGCGCGGGCCGTCCTGCCCTCACAAGGAGGCCCCGGGAAGCGAACCTGGGGCCTCACACATGGTAAACGGGGGCTCTATCGACTGAGCCACTCCCGCTTCCATGAATAACTTTCAGACGCATTTTTTTTTCACAGAAATGAGATCAACTGTGCATCCTTACATGTGCAGTTACAGTCTCTTTTAAAATTTCTAGATATTCAAAAATTTTCAATGGCTTAGACCTGATTTTTATCTATTTCTTTTTGGTAGCCTCTCATTAGCCATGAAGATAAGGTGGTTAATAAAAACTTGAAATAAAGTGTAGAAGTAAAGAGGCTAAAAACATAAAAAACATATTTTACAGAAAAACAAAATGAAGTGTAACTTTTAGAGAACCCGGTTTATGGTTGAGCCTCAGGTGTGGTGTATCCCAAGTCTGAAATGTATTGAGTTGGTTGTTCTTATCTCAAGTGCCTTTTCCATGCTGGATGTACGTAGATATCTGTTATCCTAGTAGACCACAGCTGGTCTACAAATAGCTGTGAGTCTGTGCATTCTTATCAACTAGAGATAGTTGACAGTGAATATGTGGCATTGAGCTCATGGTCAAGTGCAAGTCCATACTATATTTGGGTCTTTAAGGGTCGGTAGAGTGAACCATATTTGGTGAGCATCTTAAGACTATCTTGTTCTGTTTCCTCAGCAGCTCTTAGCTACCAAAGTTGCCCCAGGAGCCCCCCTAAACCCCTATCCTGCACTGTTGGTATGATGGAAGTGGCTTGAGGTTTGTGTTCTAGACTCATTGTTTTCATCTGTGCAGCAGGGCAGAGTAAGCCTTTACTTGCCAGGTTGCTGTGAGGATTAAATGAAGTAATAAATATAAGTTGCCTAGCAGTTCCAGGCACACAGGAATCCTCTTCTCTTATCCCTCCTCCGTCCTCCTCCCCCACAATTTAAAAGGTAGCTGTCTGCCTCTGAACTTGAACCATCTGTACTGACTGCCACTATAAAGGCACACGGGGTTATTGTATCTGAATCTTGCACTTATCATCTTTTCCTTTAAGATTTAATATGCATTCTTTGCTTTTAGGCCAAATTTTTATTTTCCCGAAGTGGTGTTTTCACGACTGAAAGTATGCCTTTCTGCTTTCTTTTGTTTTTACTGCTCTTGTTTGGTGATCAAGTTGTTTGAAGTCATCTCGATCCATCCCCCTTTAAATCCATGGGTCAGGCAGGGAGTGGCTCTAGCCGTGGAATCCCTCACTCTACTCTCAGATATTGATTAAACCTCTTCCTGATGCACATATGAAGACTGGGTGTACTTTGCATATTTTCCTAGAATGACACAGTGATTCTGTGGCTAAACCAAGATTAGACCCTGCTACTTTTCAAAATTTGATTTCTGCTTAACGAGGAAAGTGCTTTGTCTCCAAAACTACTAGCTGAGTTTCACTTCCAAGTGTACTTTTTTTTTTCCACGTGTACTTTGTATTTAAATTTGCTGATAGTATTACTTTTTCTTTTGTCTTGTTTAAATGAGGGAATTGGACCCTTTTCATTGCTGGTCTGGTAAAGCTCCCTGTACTTACCACCTCAGTGACCTAGGCAGCAAAAGTTCTGGATGCTGTCAAGAATACTAATTAAGCTATCTGCTTTCCTTTGCCCTGTTGTTTATACTTGTAATTATGTCTAGTAGATGGTAAATCCTGTTATCTCCCATTGTACCAAGTGCACACTCTGTACATGAATAGATGAATGTGTGAGTGTATGAGTGAATGAATCAATAAATTTATGTAGTTGCTGGTTTAAATGTGTGCAGTCTTGAGATGTGAGATGAGATAATTGAATAAGAAATTAAACTGTGTTTCTTAGGATAACCAAAGACCTTACCTTTGTGCAAATGAGAAACGGTGGCCCTTCTGTTCCATGTGTGCTGTCCCATTCCAGGGCGCTCAGTGTGGCTGGATGTCCTCACTTGCCCCATGGGTTAGGTGTCCTTCTGTAGGGCAGCACCAGCAGAGTTGTGTGGGGGAGGCTCTGACTTTTGTTTTTTGACTGGCTGGGGTTTTTGGTGTTAGGAAGTTCTAAGGAGGGCAGTTGCCCTTATCCCAGTCAATGTTCGGAGGAACAGGCCCCATGAGAGTGAGGATCCCCTCATTCTGTCTCTGGGACTCTTTGGTGATGCTTCCATCTGCCTCCCTCAAGTCAGATTCAGATTCTCTGTGACATTTGTCTGTTTTGGTGAAGACTTGGAGCAGAATACTGGTTGAGTCAAGGCCAATACCCATTCCAGTGTGTGAGCCCCCATGCCCACTGACCAACTAGCTTCCAACTGCTTTTCTCATATTCCCCTCAGATACTCTTTTACCTGGCATTGTTCTTCTCCTCAGGTCATGAGGGCATCTCTCTTATTCCCACCTCTGGGCCATTGCCTGCGTGGCTCCCTTTGTCCAGGATGCCCTCTACTGCCTCTACAGGTTCTGTAGAATTCTTTCTGTCCTTTTAACTTTTTAAAATAGACTTTATTTTTTTAACAGCAGAAAATTGTGCAGAAAGAACAGTGTTCTCCTATATCCCTCCCCTTTTATTAGTTTGGTGCATTTGTTACAATTGATGAACCAATATTGATACATTATTATGAATTAAAGTCTGTGACTTACTTTAGGGTTCACTCTTTGTGTTGTTCTGCTCAATGGGTTTTGACACATGCATGTCATATGCCCACCATAACAGTATCATACAGAATAATTTCACTTTTCTGTCCTTTAAAAAATTTTTTTTAAACCTTTTTTCTTTATTAGAGAAGTTGTGGATTTACAGAACAATCATGCATAAAATCCAGGATTCCCATTCACCACCCCACTACCAACACTTTGCATTGGTGTGGAGCATTTGTTACAATTGATGATAGCACGTTTTTGTAGTCGTAATATTAAAATCCAAAGTTTAACTCAGAGTTCACTGTTTGTGAAGTGTAGTTCCATGGATTTAAAAAAAATTATTGCTACCGTATGTATAATCTAACATTTCCCCATTTAATTATATTCAGATGTATATTTCAGCACTGTTAATTGCATTCATAATGTTGTGCTACCATCACCATCATCCATTAAACAAAACATTTCCATCATTCCAAATAGGAACCCTGCACATTTTAAGCCTTGACTCCCCATTTCATATCCTCTAGCTGTCCTTTTTAAAAGCCCACCTCAAGTAGCTGCTCCTTAGTGAAGAAATGCTGCCACCCCCTTGGATCGTTCTACAAAGCCTCTTTGATTTTTTAAATTAAATATTAAGTATATAATGAATGTCTTATAACAATTTGGTTCCTTAGAACCGAGCCCAGCCCATAGTGGATGTTCAATTCTTATTTGTCGTTGTTATGAATCACTTTAGCTATCCATTCATTCAACAAACATCCTCTCTTCAGAACTGCTGCAGGCATGGAGACACTCTCAGAGCTTGTGCACAGCAACAGGTGCTGCAGCAGGATGCTCACCAGCCAGTTCACTGGAGAGAAATGCCATGGTAGGAGGTTAAACTGACTCTTCACGTCTCCCCCCAGCCACTAAACTCCATGCTTCTAGGAGGCTCTCCCTCCAAGTTCCTGGTCAATGTGAGGCGGTAGAAATAGGAAGCATTTCACCTTTGGGTAGATGAGGATTTTAATCCCAGGTGTGTCACATGCTAAATTTGAGCTTTAGTTTCTTGGTCTTAAAATTGGGAGAAAAGAGCAATTATCATGTGTCAATATGAATTAGGCCTTGGGCTAAGTGCTTTACATCTGGGATGCCATGGAATCCTCAAAATAGTCTTATGAGGTGTCTCCTGCTAATGTCCTTTTTTTATACATGAGGAAATTGGGATGCAGAAGGATTAAGAAACTTGCCCAGGTGTACACCAGCATTCTTAGAAGCATTATTTACAATAGCCAAAAAGTGGAAGCAACTCAAGTGTCCTCATCAGATGAATGGATAAACAAAATGTGGTATATCTATGTAATGGAATATTATTCAGCCATGAAAAGGAATGAAGTTCTGATACATGCTAAAACATGGATGAGCCTTGAAGACATCATGCCGAGTGAAATAAGCCAGACACAAAAGAATGGATATTGTATTATTTCACTTATATGAAATAGCTAGAATATACAAATTTTCAGAGGCAGAAAGTAGAGTATAGGTTACTAGGGGCAGGGGGATAGGCAGGAAGAATGGGAATTTAACACTTACTGAGTGCAAAGTTTCAATTTGGGGCGATGGAAAAGTTTTGGTAATAGATGGTGGTGTTGGTAGCACAATATTGTGAATGTAAGTAATACCACTGGTCTGTATACTTGAAAGTGGTTAAAATGGGAAATTTTCTGTTGTATATGTGTTACCAGAATTTTTCAAAAAGGCACTGCAGGATTTATAGAACAACAACAAAAAAGAAATTTGCCCAAGTGGTAGAGGTTTGAGCTGAGCCCAAGCCTCTCAGAGAGCATAGGCTACATTCATCACTGGCATGCTGTGCCATGCTGTGCCATGCTGTGCCGTGCTGTGCCGTGCTGTGCATGGTGTGCCATCCTGTGCCATGCTGTGCCATTCTGTGCCATGCTGTGCTGTGCTGTGCCATGCTGTGCATGGTGTGCCATCCTGTGCCATGTGTTCAAATGTATTAAAGTCCTTGGTATGCAGACTCAGAGTAAATAGTAGCAATTATCATCATTATGTATTTTTAAAATCCAATCCTTTTCTCCATATAGTGTGTAACAGTGAGTAGTATACATCATAGCTGTTGAATAAAACTTTGTAGGGTTTAAATTGTTATGGATTTTGTGTGTGTGGATGTGGGCAGCTCTATTCTCTCTAAAGGGAAATCACTCAGTTGAATAATATTTTTAAAAGGGGGCAGTTATGAAAATACAGAATAGCAGCCAGTCAATGAGATTTTGTATTAGAAAGTTGGAAAGAAGTTAAAAAAAAATTGAAGGGTACAATCTGGTGGTTGACAACATTTGAAAATATTCTGGCCAGCAGATAGTGTGTTTTTGAGCTACAGAAATAGAGATGACACACTACTCAGTTATATGGCCATCCTTTACAATAAAGATGAATAGATAAAGGGTATTACAATCTTTTAAGTTAAAAAATATGTTTTGTCCTTCTGCCATTTCTCTCCTTATCCTGATGCAAAATTGTAATGACCAGTAGATTCTGTTTTGCCTAATGCAGTTCCGAGTGAATTATGTTAGGCTGTCTGGGATATAGCAGGGCCAGAAAACAAACGGTTTGCTCTCCCTGGAAAGGGGCTTCACTTTGGGGGAAGAGCACAGCCATCCCCGAGGAATCTGGGACTGTTGGGACCAAGGGCGTCCATCCTTCCCCACCCTTCCCGCAATGTTCCACCAGCAGAAGGAGGAAGCTATTAAAGCTTTGTGATGAAACAAAGCTGCACACTGAGATGGGACTGCCAGAACTTTTATCTTTATGGCTCTCTTGAGTTTGGGGGAGAAATAATTAAATGCTGAATATGCAAATTGAGAGTAACATTTTCCATTTTGCTCATCGGCCTTTGGTTTTGGCTTTGATTTCATTTCTTTTTTCCCCGTTTGGGTATTGTTGTCTCCCAGACTGCATGAGTATTGAATCTCTAGGTGGGCCAGAAGCTAGGTTTGGATGCTACATAGCCAAGAGCATCCTGAAGCAATGCCCAGTTACACTATGAGGTCTAGAGAAAATACCACTGCCTTCTCTGTCCAGGATATTGAATTGACAGCGCCAAAAAATAAGGTACTAGTAGTCCCACCCAAGCCCGCCTTCACCATTTGGCTTGCTTGGAAGATCTGTCTCTCTGAAAGTAGTTTCTCTTTACTTGACTTCTTTCAGCATCCATGCTTTGCACAGTGGGATGTGATTGCCTTGCTGCAGGGAATCTGGGAACTACAGTTCTGTGGGTTCTACTTTGAGTTGATGGCATTCATAAGTAAAGTGGGAAACCATCAGGATTTCGAGAAGATGTTCAAAAGATTTGGGAAAATCTTGAAAGACAAATGTCCACTCTAGGGACCAATTAGTCAGTAGGTCAGTCATCCTGGGCTTTCTGTGATAATATAGGACCTTTATCTTTGCTAATGTTTACTAAAATAAAATTTTAAATGGCAGTGGTGCTCTACAGTTCTGTAGTGCCTTTCTGATATGAGCCTTCATATTAGGCCATTTTCCTTTTTTTCCTTAAAAGTGAATATAAATAACATTTTACTTGGGGTAAGCAGTAAATAATGGGTATCACATAACTTCCATTTATCATCCCTTCTCTGCATTTCAGGAACTTTCTTCCCTTGCAATTTCAATACAATGCTTAGAAATACATTTTGCTTAGTCGCAGGCAGGACACATCTCAAGAGGCTTTCTCCCCCTTCTGAATCTGATTCTATCAGCCAACGTCTCACATATATAGCTCCTATAAGCCCTCTGATTTTCCTATGGCTGCAAGAGAGGCATATCTTTAAAGTAGAATTTTGGATAAAGAAAGCCAGGATTTGGGAAGGACTGATCAGGCCCCATGGCTCTGTGTCGATTCTAGCTTGAAGCTACCCACTGCCTCTTCCTGGGCCCTTGATCTATCATGGAGCCCAACTTTTCTTTCTTAGTGTGAATTCTGCCCTTCGGTGTGGATGGTATTTGTCATTTTAACTGATGTAAATATTTGGCCTGTCTGTGCCTCCATGTCATCTTCTGTAAAATGGGGCTATAAGATATTTCCCGACCTGCTTTAAGTTTACTGTGAAGAGTAAGTGATCATGTACAGAGAAGCCTGGTAGGAATTAAGTGTAATACAAACATAAAACGACACAATTAATTGTAACCATTATTTTAAAATTCTCTCTTGTAGTCTCATAAAGTGTAAGACTCCTTTCAGCTCCATCAAGAATAGCATCTTGTCTAGTTGTTAAATGCTTGCTTGCCCAAGGTCACAAAACAGGTTAGGATAGAAGTAGGACAAAAGTTCAGATCTCTTGACTTTCAGATCAGAAGAATACTCAGATGTGATTTCTGCTTTGCTTTATCATTTGAGAGATCTTTTCAGTGAATGAGACAACTATCTTCTTTCTATCCTTTCTGGAACTAAAAAGGTGCCTTAGTAGAAGACTAAGTGAAAAACATTGCATCACTTGGGTTCTTTTTAACCCTCATTTATTTTTGCCTCTGGGCTGGGCTAGTATGCAGATATGAAGACAACTATGACCAGGCCCTGGCCTACCAGGCTTTACAGTCTAGTGGAAGGAGGCAGATGAGCAAACAACCACAGGAATCTGAGTTGGCTCTAGATATTAACAAGGTCTCTCTGGGAAAGTCATATGCATGTTGGAAACTAGATTTCCCAGCTGTAACAGTGAGAGGATTGACTAGATACAAAGGATCATCCCTGAGGTCTCTTCTAATTTGTCACCGTAAATGGGTCTATGAGAATCCAAAGCTGTATGCAGACCAAGCCTTCCCAAACTGAAATGAAGGAAAGCCATTAGCCTGATGGCATATTGACCTTAATCTTTATTTGTGACAAATTTCCTAGGCTAACTACATTTTCTGACACCCAATACTAGCATTGTGTTGAAACATAATGGTATTTATACTTGTTCACTTAATGAAATGGTCAACTTTGCAAATGTAGTAGAAATGGACATCTGATAATGATTTATTGCAGGGTACAAAAATTAATGGTTCTGTAGTGCCTTTCTGATATGAGCCTTCATATTGGGCCATTTTCCTTTTTTTCCTTAAAAGACCCATAGAATTATAATGACTAACATTTATTTAGTATTTGCTATGTGGTGGGTATTGTTCTCAGAGCTTTCTATATAAAAACTCATTTAATCTTCAACATTCTGAAGTAGATGGTACTGTCCCTATTTTAGAGATAAGGAAATTGAGGTACAGAGAAATTAAGTAATATTTATTCAAGATTACACAGCTATTAAAAGATGGCGACAGGATTCAAACTCAGGCATCCATCAGCCACACTTATAATGGTTGTATCATCACCTAAATGAAAGCAACTCACCCTCAACTAATGTTGGAGAAACTGAAGACAGCTAAAGTGGCTAAGAGACCACAGACTAAGAAAACAGTTGAGTCATCTGACTTCTGGCTCTAACTTTGGCCAGATCCCCAAGGGGAAGGGTTCTTACTCTCTCATGTGTTGTCTTGGTATATGGGCACTTGACAGTTTTCTACACATTATTAGAGGGGCCCACTACCTGGTCACTGGCAGGATTCTAGCTGTGCAGGTCCTTGGCAGCCCTAAATATGAATTAATATTCTGGGACTGGAAGTTAGGGCACAGCTGTCCACTGAATGGTTCGGTGACTGTGGGAGCCTAGAACAACTGGACTTTCCATATATTGCTCTACCCCTCGGAGCTTTATTGCCGAGGTGCAGTTGGACAATGCCCTTTTTTCCCATTGAGGCTTTCCAAGTCCTTGAAATTTTGATAATGTCTTTTTCTTTTTTTTTTTTTAACTTTTCCTTTACTAGTTTTGTTCAGAAATCAGAAGTGCACAACATTTTTATTAAGCTCTCATTCAATGCATGAGTTCAGATTCCCATTAAAAATTTTTTTTTTTTAAAGATTTATTTTTATTTATTTGTTTATCCCTCCCTTGTTGCTTGTGCTCTCTGTGTCCATTTGCCATGCGTTTTTCTGTGTCTGCTTGTCTCCCTTTGTTGTGTCATCTTGCTGCGTCAGCTCACCACACCGTGCAGGCTGTCTTACCTTCACCAGGAAGCCCCTGGAATCGAACCCGGGGCCTCCCATATGGTAAACGAAAACCCAACCAATTAAGCCACAGCTGCTTCCCATCCCATTTAATTTTTATGAATATGTTCTTTATGATGTGTCCTTTCAAAACCTTGTAAAGAATATTTTACTATATACTAACATAAGAATGGAGTATTAAACTAGAAAACCCAACAGGAAATACACACAAACACACACACACACTCGTATCCCCATAGGCATTTTATCTCCAGTTCATAGAAACTGAGTGCATCTGCTGAGAAAAATTTTAAAGATGTTATCGTTTTGATAGTTTTGTTGTTTTATAGTACCTATTCTTTCCTATTCTCTCTTTACAGTTGGTTACTCTAGGTAGGTTTTTTTGGAAATGAAAATGGGTCACACGTATTATGCTGGTCCGATATCAGAGAGATGATAAAATTTTGCTACAAAGTAGTTTTGTTATGCTTTTGGTCCACATGAGTAGTGTAATGATCATGTATCTTTTGCTGTAATCTGGGAAACTTTTGCCATCCATCTCATCCTTGCACACTACAGTAAACTTTTAATGTTATTTCAGTGTCATCTCCTCTAATGAGTTTAAGGCATTGCCTCTGGAGACAGGCTTGGGTTCAGATTCCAGCTCTGTCGCTTATGAGCTGTGTGACTTTGGGCAAATTTATTTCATCTCTCTGAATCCCCTTTTCCTCATACATAAATGGGGAGAGTAATAATTTCATATTATTCAAAGGGTTATGAAGCTTGATATCAAGCATGCTTATACGTTTAGCATAGGCTTTTCACACGTAAGTACTTGTTAAATGGTGCCGTTGTTTTGTTTTATTACTGTTGTTGGTGTTATTATTAAATTAATATAATATGCCAGGTACCGTGCCTGACACATAGTAGGCACCAAACAAATATCTTATTGGATTTGACTGTACACATTTAGCTTTTGTAACTGAATCAGAGGTTGCCAGGAGTACCTTTTTATGTATTAGACTAACAGAAGGAAATTGTTGAAAGGAACAAATGATGTCTCTACCTTTAAGTCAACAGACTTCATAGTGAGGTGGTCCTGAAAGCAAACGATGAAATGTGGCAAGTCTGGTGGGGGGATAAAAAAAGAAACAACCCCGAGGCTGTTTTAAGGAGCAGCAGTTGCCTAGTCTAGGCAATTGCTGAAATTTTCTTCTCTCCCTTGAATGAGAAGAGTAGAGGGGCAGAAAGGTTACTGGCTGCGTTCATTAATTTTCTTTCAAGAACTGCCACATGTCACCAGATTGCTCCCCTGCCCCAGTGCTGCTTGGCTGTCTCCTCTTTGCCCATGAGAAGCCAAAATGTTAAATTGGTTAAATTGGCTCACTAGATCTGACAGAGAAATTCTTCACGTCTGGCCTGGATGTCTAAGTAAATTTGGTATACTCTTTGTGGTCTGGGGCAAATGCTGGAAGCTATTAGAATTCTGAACAAAACTCTCCATTCAAAGACTGCTAGTTTCCTGCTGGGGTAATCCAAGTATCAAACATTAAGAAATATGGGCGAGGAAAATGTGGCTGCTCAGTGCAGAACCCACCAAGGTGTCTATGACATCTCCCCAAATGACTGCGGATGTTGCTTCCACTTGATCATCTTGAATAAGTGGTTTCTTTTGAAAATAAGAGCTCTGCTTTTCCTGCACAAAGTGCAGAGAAGAATTGGTTGAATTTTCCCTTATCCATCACATTTAGGACAGAAAAGTTTTCTCCTTCCTTTGAAATTCTGGGAACCTCAGTTTTTGTTTTGTTTGGTTTTTCTTCACCTTCCTTTATAAGTTTTCTTCTGAAACCAGAAAGTATCTTTCATTAGTTTTGGTTGTGGAGTCTACCATTTTAGACTAAGCTTGTTCAGTGGCTGGAAACTATTTTATTAAGAAGGCATTGTGGAAAAGCTATGGTTTATCTCATGAAATATCAGAGTTTGTCATAAACTGTTTCCTTTCTGTACAGGAATTTATTTTCTGTGAAATTCCAGGTGTTCTTTTACATAGACTTGAAAGGAAGAGATTTGATGGCTGGTTCTAGTTTTTTCTTAAGAAGACTATTTTAGGTATGATGGATTAATTGAGGATGAAATCAGATAACATAAGTGAAACCACTGGGTGTGTGTAGTGTAAGCCATTATTTTAATTAACTTTAGTTCCACTATGTTGTGCAACCAGATATTCACTTGACCGCTAAGATGCTGTAGCTGGTGTACTGTGCTGCTGCTGTACTTACCACACTTTATGGTAACTATTTTCTTAGAACAATCTCCTACTAGACTGTAAACTTCTGGAGAACAGGGACAAAGCCTTATTCATCGTAGTGTAGACATGCAATTAATGCTTGAAAAAAATGAATGAGTAAATAAGACATTTTTGCAAAACTTGACTGTTAAAGCATGTGGTTTTGCCGAATAAAACACTAGAGTAGGTTTACTGGACTTCCTCTTATGTCCTTGACTCCCTTCTTTAGCTTCCCTTTCTTGAAGATGGTTCATATAGTGATAACAGTTTTCTTTGATCCTTAAGGAATTCAGCTCCATTACTTATCTTGGTCATGTTCCTTTCCCTATAGAATCTGTATGAGATGTGAAATACATGATATTCACATGTATCAATGGTAACACTGAATGGGAGAAATTAACCTATCTGATGATGTTTATGGCATACAATAGCAAGTGACTCACTTGTCAGTAGAACGCAGGTCTGTGTTATGTCAGGGGTAGTGCGGTGGTTCACTTTCAGAGAGTTTTTAAAAATGTTTTCCTCCAAGTTATGCTGACCTCTCAGGCAAAAATATTCCCAACTAATAAAAGTCAGGCCTAATTTATGGACCTGTTCCTGACCACTTGTCCTTTATGCTTTAAAAGAAAAAAATAAATCTAGAATAAGCTTCATAGGTTACTGCTGCGCCTTGTAAATGGTGAGTAGGGGCCACATATTGCACCATCCTTGGTTTGTCCATCTTTTCCTGAATCAGTCTGGTTGGGAATACTGAAGCTTGCACAGTGCAGGTTGCAGTAGAGAATGGTAACGAAGATAATTCTCTTTGGAAATAAAAGCTGTTGCCTTCATGGCCTGGAGGGCCTCACGCTTTGGCACCGCACAGAACAGGTCCCAGGCATGGCAGAGGTGAGGCCGCTAATGAAAAAGGAGCTGTGACAGGTCAGGACAAATCACCTTGAGCTGAGTGAAGAGTAGGACCTTCTGTAATTAAAGGTCCAGAAAAATATCTATGGTCTTTTGTTGCCAACACTATGACAATTGTCCTTTCTACTCGTTCCCATGGGCTTCTGTCATTTCATCATCCATTCAACAAGTATTTATTAAACATCTACTCTGTGTTGTTTCCCATACACTCCAGGGCTTAACGAAAACAGCTTATAAATGAGTGTGTGATGACTCAGACCTGGGGCTAGCCCTCAAGAATCTAGTCACCTCTTAAGAGAGATAAATAGGAGGCTGGGTGGCCAGTCCATAGGATGCAGCAGGATGCAGAGCAAAAGACTTTGGACTCTGATAGACTTGGGTTCGAATTCCGGCTCTACCACTTATTAGCTGTTTTGGCGAAGGGCAAGTTAATTCAATACTGTTGAACATTGGTTTCTAGATCTTTAAAGCTGTGAATATTCAAAATAAGCTGTGAAAGGGCCCTGGTGTGATAAAGAGCAGCTCTTATTATTTTACTATTGCTAGAAAGGTACAGATAAACTCTGGTGTGAGTTCAGAGGAAGCTGTCACCATCCACTGGATGGTGGGGTTGGGAGTGAGTATCAGAGAGGGGATCAGGGAAAGTTTCACAAGAGACACACATCTAAGCTGGCTTGGGAGGATGAGAAAGACTTGGGAATGCAGTGAGGGAGGTGGAGGAACAGAGAAGGAACTGTATTCAGGATTTATATATTTTTATGCCTTTTTGTTTGTTTTTTAGCAAAGAGACACTAATTTTGTATCATATTTATTTTGCAATATGTGACTCAAGCCATTGTGTTACTTATGCCTTAGCATGGATCTCAATGCCAAGAATTGCCTATTTCTTCTGTTTTCTTTTATAGTACTCTACAACCCTCCACAACCCTCTCTAAGTAGCTTTTGAAAGATTGCAGAGACTTATGACCTGGCCCTGTTAAAATCCCTGTGCATTAGTGGGAATGCCCCTCTGAATCCTCAGTATGCTCAGACATATTTTAGAAAAGGTGCTCAAACCCTAAGTACTCAGTTGTTTTTCAGAATGGTGAAAGCCTAGAGGCATTAGAGCAGAATCATGCCTGTGAGCTCATGACCATATGTGCTTGGCACATAGCAAACACTTGACAATGATAATCATGGCTGTGATTATTGGTTATTTATAACATCTAATAATCCAGAATTTTCATTCAAAAATGCTTCACTCCTTGGTATGTCTGGCATCAGTCCAGTGTTCTTCACTTGCCTGCAGCTCATTTCAGCTGGGTGAACTTTGGCTTTTGTGCCCAGCCCACGTGCCTGTGTACCCAGCCTCTGTCCCAGCCTGCCAAGTCCTTGAGATACTGGGCACCTTCACTATCTCTTGTCAAGCCTGCTAAGAAGGGGAACTTATGTCCTATAGAACAAATATACATAGGAGGCCCTCGCCACAAATCTGACTCACCGAGCTCCTTCCTCTTTGAGCTCTTTGATCTGAATTTTGCTATTCCATACACAATTTTTTTTCAGTACAGAACTTAGCTTTGGGGCGTTGGGTTGTGAGAACACCAACTTGTATTCACTGTAGTTTTAATCTTGCTGGTGTTTCTTTGAGTAGGAAAGCAACACTGCAGAAGACCTCATTCTATTACTCTAGAACACTTGTTGGTTTCCCAGTAGAAATAGAGTGCTGTCCATAAGATTTGGTCTGGGAAGGATGGAGAATGTTCAAAAGACCTAGACATGTTTCTTTTTGAAAGAGAGAGGTGACTAAGCAACAACATATGGGTATCCTAACTCGGAATTATTTAAATGGTTAATAATTGGTTGACATGTTATAAAGCTTATTTGTTTATGTTGTGTCATACAATGCTCTGAATATAATATACTTTAAAAATTATTATTTATTACCCAGATGTCAAAACAATAACTGAACTCAAAACACCAGGAAAAATGTGTGTGGGCTCACCATTTGTACAAGTCAAACTTTATATTTTAGAGAGTTCACTAATGGCCCCTGCCCATGTATCATAACTTTTACACACAGTGGAATCATTATGTAAATACCATTTGGTATTTTACTCCTCCCTTCACACACATAACCATAATATTATTCACATATGCTTTAAAAACCAATTGTATCTGCATGCAGACATTTAGCTATATTTAGCAAGATTGTGATTTGAACTCTGAACATCTAGTGGAAATTCCCATCCCCATTACACTTAAGTATTTTATTTTCTCCTCATGGTGGAATTAGGAGAAATTAGGAATGTAGCAAGAGCTAACTGCCCAGAATTCATTGTCCAAGGCTGTCCCGGTGCTTTCATCAGAAACCCAGTGGCAATGCCCAACTGAGTGAAACCCTGTTGCCTTTCACATGGAAGGAAGAGAATTTAGAAGAAAATATTTGAAGGTCTCTGAGATGTCCAGGAGAACGGTCCCTACTTTATTAGTTTGAGTGGATGAAGCTAGGTGCAGGTGATGGTTGGTTTAGTTTGCAATGCTTTTGCCCTTGGATTTGAATGCTGCTGATTCTCGAGGGTCTCTCTCCTCCTTTCTCTTTCTCTCACTTCTCCATTCTGTGAGGATGAGCAGTATCACTTCTCAGACTGAGAACTGGGCTTGGAGAGTAGGTGAGTAATTATGATAACCTGAAGCCTTCCAAAAGTTCCCAAAGTGGGCACAGTGCATAAAACGTTTTCCAAAGGGAGCAGGAAGGAGCTGGAAATGCAGTTAGGAGTGAGAGGCAGGGAAACCAGTGGAGTGGAGAAAAACTTGGAAGCCAGACAGCAGGGGCTCAAATCTTTGCTCTGGCTCTAGTTTTGTGGCCCTAGGCAAATTGCTTAACGTTGTTGAATCTTTCTATGAGGAAAATAATTATAGTGCCCACCTCACACCATTGCGGTGAAGATTAAATTGGATAACATAAATATGCACTTAGCACAATGCCTGGCATAAATAATAAGCACACAATGAATGTTAAGTATTATTACTGTTGTTATTGTTTCTGATTCACATTATATTCATACCGTTCTCCAAACTGGGGCCCCTGAACTAAGGTAGCGATGGGGTCTGTGAACTATTGTGAGTTTTTCAAAGTCTAAAAGAAATGGGTAGTTCTGGTCATTGTAGTAAGCACGCAGTAGACAGAGTCTTTGAAACATTGCACCCATGGGGAAGGAATAGCAGAAGGGGTTCTCGGTGTTGAAAGAGTTTGGGGCTTTAAGCTCAGGAAGTTATCAAGGTCTTTAATGCAAGCTTGTGGGTTTCCAGTAATAAGGGGAATAAATAGAGCAGGGGTTCTTAACCTTTTTTGTTCCACAGACCCCTTTGCCAGTCAGGTGAAAACCACAGACCCCTTACTAAGTCCACACTATATTGTGTATTATTTAATTAATATATCATACCCGCACCAACACATCCCCACAAGAATAATGTTTTTTTGAATTTCAATTCAAGTTCATGGACCCCTTGTTAAGAACTCCTGAAATAGAGTGATGTTATGAGCAAAGGACTTGAGTGAGTAGTGTAGACAATCATTTCCCTGCAGGACATCCAGAGTTGATACACCCTGGAGTCCTCAGTTGCTTAGAGGTGTTTACTGGCATGTGATCACTGCCAAGAACCTTCTTGGAGACTGGAAGCAATGAGAAAACTGCTAGGCAAATGGAAACCGGTTTCTCTACCCAACTTGGTAGAGCATTCGCTCTAGGCAACCAGACAGGCTCCAGGAGACATTTGCTTTTACAATGTCTTTTTTTTTTTAGCTTTTCTTTTAGCTGTAATTTAAACTGACATCACTTGATTTTGACATTGCAACAAGGTCTCTGTAGACTTAACATTATATTCATAGTCCCATGTACATCCTCACTACAGAGTGATGGATTTACAGCAACATGGAAACTGGTTGGAGTGGAAACCATCCAGAAAATGATTAGGGAGCTTGAAGCTTTCTGAAAGCAGACACAGTGTATATAAAGTCATTATTGTTTTAATGAAACTTGTCTTAGCTGGGGATTCTTAACTGCTTGTTTTCTAGTTTTAATATCAAGTCCCTAATTTACACTAATGAGACACTGTCAAGATTAAACACCAATCTCATATGGTGTTTGCCAAAGTGTAAGATCTAACTTGAAATGTGGCTTTGCAAAATCCTCTGTATTAAACTTGGTGGAGAAATAGAAACAAACAAACTGCCTGGTTTCAAGAGAAACTGTCAACATACATATCTGAGAAGAAATTCATGGTTAATATGCTTTATATTATACCAGGTGGTCTATCGTAGGTCTCATCATTATACAGTTAAATATCACCCTTTCTTGGTAAATTTGCATTCTTTTGTTCTGTAGTGTGAAATGCCGTACACATCAGCTTTTGATGGTCTGCCTGTGGATTATCCACTATGAGAATTCTCTCTAAAAATGGAAAACACCAAGACATAGTGGAAAGAATATGGGTGTTAGAGCCTCACAGATTTCAGCCATAGTCCCAAATCCCTCCTTTTCTAGAGTGAATGGCCAGGTAAATGCCTTAACTTCCTTTTGCCTCCGTTTTCTCATCTGCAACATGGAGGTGGTAATATCTATAGGACAATGTTGTTGGAAGGCTTAGTAGAGATAATGCTAGGAGATAATGCAGTGCTTGACACATAGTTGATGCTCACTAATGGGTAGTTTTAAAGGCACATACATAACCCAGTTGTATTCCTTGCAGATTTGTCCAGGGCCACCCAGTCTTTCTTGGCCTTCTCTCGCATTATCAGTTAATGTGTGTCCTTAAATGCAGTCCAATTTTGTCATTGGTTCAGAGAAGAGAAATAATTTGAAAGACACACGTACTGCAAGAAAAACTATCTATCTTGCTGCGGGATCAAATGCAAATGGTTTTGGATTGTCTGTTATTTATCTTTTACTTAATCCCCTTCATTAGTGGTGCTAATGGAGACATAATTATCTCCCTAGACTTTGTCAGTCATCATCTCTTGGTTCTTCAGATCCCACAATAGCAAGAACATGCTGTGTTTTTATGATCTCCTTAGGTGACCCAAACACAAAGAAAGGCAGTGAGAGGGTGGGCAAAGATGATTTGAGAGGTCATTTACATCCCCAAGATTATCAGGATATATTTTTTATTTTATTTTATTTTATGGAGACAGTGTTCCTGAGGAGAGGTATTCTCTCTCTTTCCCTTATGGAATTGCAAAGATGGTAAGTGATGGGAGAGACATACTCTGAACTGCTTCCACCAAATCCTTCTACGATTTCTCTTTGCGCTTGGTTCTGAAGTCGCCAGGGCTGGATGGAGGCTTTTACCTTCCACTAATACATTTGCTTCTTGCTTCAGGGATGAGTTTGAATGCCTCTGAGTGATTCTGTCTACTGCGAAATGGTGTTTCTGTCTCAGATAGTATTTTAAACTATAGGGCAAAATATTTTTTGTTGAGAGATCTTGTTTCTCTTCTTAGTATATCTCTGACTCTCCTCCAACCTATTCTTTAAAAAACAAAACAAACAAAACCCTGTAGTGAGGCAACGTCTGGAATGAGTAAGCAGGCCTAGGCCAAAGCCTTATCCTGACAGCTGGCAGAATCCTATTACCATCCTTTTGATTTCAATTGTTTTAGACTCATTCATATAAATCTCCCAGTCTCATTATAGAGACAAAAGATAAAGAAAAGCTCTCACTAAAAAGTCCCAGATTGGTTCAGGAAAAATACTCCTTATCTATGGGAAAATTCATTACCCCATCTAGAAGGATAGCATAAGATTCTTACAATGTCTTTTACCAAAGAAGAAATTATTCAAGAAGAAAAGAAATAAAAAAAACTCACTCCCCCAATCTAGTATTACCAATATTAAAGGCGTAAAGACACGTGAACCTTAATTTTAACAAAGAATGCAGTAGCTCGTGGGAAGCATTGTCTCAATTAAATTTAAAACCATTGATTGGTCTTTTCTCTTGGAAGTGCTTGTATTCTGGAATGTGTTTATAGATCTTGACCTCAGATGCTTCTCCTGACTCAGAAGTTGGAAAACATTTTGCTTGAGGGGCCAGCAGTGAATGCCTGCTGCTGCTGTAAAACTAGGCCCAGGGCTGACGTGTTATGAGCTGGTCCTGTGGTCTAGGGGGACCCAGTATGCTGTTGCCACAGTTTCTTGCTCAGTGAAAAAGAAAAAAATGGACAAGACACACCCTAGGAACTAGGTACTTATTAATGAGATATGTTAAGGGATTCATTAATGAAAAAGCAATGTGTGGAGAAGGAAGTGGAAGAGAGAAATCGCCTGTTTCCTTCATAATTACTCTGTTCTGGTTTTAGAAAGCCAGTAGACCTTTGGTTTATATTCAGAGTGTGGTATGTTTCACCTTTGTTCAAACTTGTCAGATTCTCAAGGTAAAGGCCACTTAAAACATTTTTCATCTGCTTTTTGGGGATCACTTCTGTGACCTCTTAAAGATAATTAAGAGCTATAATTTGCAAGGCTTTTTGTGGCATTTTTTAAAACAGTGGCAGTTCGGGGTAGGATGGATAGGGCTTCAGAGGTCCAACTTTGCACCCAGTGCAGGAATTGTGTCTGCTATCTCTTCTTCCCACCTCTGCTGGATAAGTTCCCATAAAGGGATCTCACTGATGAGTACACCATTGTTTTACTTCTGGTGATGCTAATGTTGTTATTAAGCTAGGAAGTATTTCCCCCGTTTGATATGTATTTGGTTATTCAGTAAAAATGGATGCGCTAATGAATGATGAACTCAGAACTACTTCCCATGTTTTCTTAGGATGGTTGAGGCCCTCTTGATGTTTTTGGAAGATGGTAAATGTGTGCCCTTGAAGTTTCCTTGTCCAGGCCAAACAACCCCAGTTGCTCTATACCCTCAGAATGCTGTTTTCCTATTTTCTACCCCTTGTCTTGCTCTCTACTGGATGAATTCCAATCTGTCAATATTTTTTCTTAAAATGCTGTAAAAATACCTAAACTAAATGCCCCAGGTATAGGCAGATGAGCACAGAGTATAGCAGAACATTTCTCATATAGTTCTGAACATTGTTACTGTCCTATGAATGGAACCAAAATTTACTGGGCCTCTTGAGGCCAGCCTGCCTATACAGGCAACATAGTGGAGTGGCAAAGAGAACAGCCTGCAACCAGCTACCTGGTTTGAACTCAGACTACCATTTATGAAATGCATAACCCTGGGCACGTGGCTTAATCTCCCTGTGCCTTAGTTTCCTCATCTGTAAAATTGGAGATAAGAATACTTTTTAGAGTTATTGTGAGGATTAAATGAATTAATTGGATTAATTCATTTCAAGTGCTTACAAACAAAATAAGCCTGGAACAAAGTAAGCTCATGTGGCAGCTTTTATTCAATTTGCAGGGGAAACCCTCCAGGTCTTACTATCTGCAGTGCAGTTGACCTTCTAAACAGGCTTTAGAATTAGGAAGGGTTGTGTTCAAATCCTGGCTCTGCCACTCTGTGTGTTCTTGGGCAAGTTACTTCACCTTTTAAGCTTTGATTTCCTCACCTACAAAAAGGGCATAAAATAATAAAAATGGCATCTTCTTCCCTTTAGGGTTATTAGGAAGATTAAGTGGGAAAATATGTGTAGTACTTGGCACATAGTAAGTGCCCTAGAAATTTTGCTAATATTATCTTGAATTTTTGAGCCCAAATTTAAAGGTCCCTGAGGGCAGTGGTCATGCTTTATACTTTGTTTTACTCAGTCTGGTTTGCCATGTATGTAATCATTGCTAAATAAAAAGGGTAAATATTTACATTGAGTTTTCCCTTTTGGTTTTACGTTGTAGAGGAAAAATGCAATTCCTCTAAGCTACTTAAAACTGTGTGCTCACAAATGTAGGGTGGTGGTGGGCCTGGTTGTTGTGAAGAATGCATTCTATTTGCCCCTTGTACTGTCTAATTTACTTGGACTTCAGGATAAATAGACTTCCTTGATCAGTTCTCTCCTCATTAATTGCTGTCTAGAGTTTTTCGTGAATATGTGGGCTGGTCAAACATTGCCAAGTAGTCGTAGGCTTTCCTTCCCTTTGTAATGGCCTGTGGGGTGGGTAAGTAAACAGGTGAGTGACAAAGGTTATAGCCAATTTTCCAGGGACTCTGGGATTCATTTTTCTTGTGTCCTTGAAGCTTTAAGTAAGTGAGATTTAAGATTGTTGAGAGAGTGGGAGACCATTTTAAAAAATGGTTTATAGTTATTAATGTTTTCAAATCTTGGTTGAATTTTAAAGGTGGGTTAAACTGCTAAAGTGAATATAAATTAAAACCAGTTAAACAGAGGAGTCCCTCGTCCATTCTGTCTTTGGTGTGCTTAGAATTCCATAAATTTTATTAGGTTTCAAAATACTTGCCTTGTTTTGAATGTTTCTAATAAGATGGAGTGAAGTGGCTTACACCTCATGAGATATGGAACTGTTACCCAGGAATGCTGTTTGGCGCACATATAAAGAAAGCACTGGTCTCTTGATTCATAAAAAATGTGTGGCTGATTTCCCTGGGACATGTGCATTATTTTCACATAGGAATTTCATTTTTCACTCCCTCCCACCCTGAGCATCACTTGCACACGTTTGCAATTCATCAACTGTGATTTCCAAAATTTCTGCCCCCTCCTCTCTCAAGCCACCTCCCTCCAACTACTAACTAGAAAGAGATTATATGGGGAGGAGGGAAATTTTCTTAAATGCCTCATTTTCCTGCGTGTAAGAACCATGGTGTATTTGAGAAATGGTCTGAATGTTAGCCCAGATGACTCAATGCAATTATGAAACAAATTGGAAACTATTTCCAAGTGGGGGAGAGAGCGAGAGAGAGCGTGCGCGGGGGGGAGAGAATGAGAATGTCTTTCTCTTTCTTCCACTCCTTCTTTCTTCTTCCTTTTTGTAGTCTTAAGACTATATTTTCAGTTGACTGTACAGAAATGAGGTCATACAACACAGCCTCACCCTCAAAACCCAAAATAAACCAAGTGGAAGGCTACATAGCTCAACCAATGAGAATCTTGTGCTTTGCTCTCTTACTTGTCAGTGAGGTTGCCAGAAAAAAGTAAATAGCTAATTTTGGCTTAGAAAGCAATGACTCTTTTATGCAATGAAAATAGCCTGTTTTTTTTCCTTTTGAAATTTTTTTTTTTAGAAAATGAGAGCTTGCAAGGATTGGTCACTGACTTCTCTATGTTAAATGTCTAGCTTTCAATTTTCTAATGTAGCAGGGTCATTTCCCTTTGGATGTTTGATGTAGTGGAAAGAGCAGTGGCCTGCAATTTTGTTCTCATTCAGCCACCAAGGCCCAAAGATTTAGTAGCTTTGCTGAAAGTTGAAAGAATAATTCCTCTAGATGGAAAGCCATAGTGGCTAAGAATTTGTACTTTGGAGCCAGATTGACATGGGTCAGATTCTGGCTCCACCACTCAGTGAGTGACAGGGTAAATTAAACTTAATCTAGATCTCAGTTTCCTCATCTGTATGATGGGCATAATAGTGTGTATATCCTAAGGTTATAGTAGTGATTTAGTGACAATGTATATAAGATGCTGGTATAGAGTCTGGCACCTAGTAGGAGTAAAATACATGGTAACATGTAATTACTATTATTCTCCCATATGTAAAATTGTGCTGAGAGGACTGGCATTGAAAGGGTGGGAGTATATGGGGAGAACAACAGAAATGCTCCCTAGAAGGCATTTCTTTTTACTGCAAGTCAGGGAAGACCTCTATATTTTTCTTTAGTATTTCTAAAGGAAATGTAGGGGATATTGATTTTTAGGGATATTGATTCAGACTTTCAATTTACAGAGGAAAATGTATCAGCTTCTCTATTCAGAGGAGTCAATTTATCAGCAATTTTTGGAGAAAAACACTTAAAAGGATGAGACTGGGACTCTTTGATGTACGCTGCCAGAGTTTATAAACTTTCTAATGAATTTAGTAAAAGCTTGTCAAACAAGACAAAGACTCACCTTGTTGAAACACGGGCGGCTTGAGCACAGGTGAGGCTGTGCAGGCTGCTCTGGGTTGAGTGCAAAGCCTTCCTTCACGTCTGGTTTCTTGCAATAGAAACATCCCTCCCGAGATGAATAGTGCTTCCAGAATGCTTTCCTCCAAGGACCTTTCTGGCATCTGGCTAGATTTCATGCTGTCTTTTTCTTCTTTACATCTGTTTCCTTACTCCACTTTGACACACAGCCAGAGAGAGTGTGGGCAGATGGTGTGGCCTCGGGGACTCCAGAATGCCCTCACTCTACTCTTCCCTGCCAACCCGGAATACGTAGCAGTTTCCGCCTGTGGAGAACTGGGGAGATGAAGGGATCTTATAGGACTCATGTGGAATGATTGTGACTGCTTTATTTCCAAACATACCTTAGCATTCTCCAGGCTTTTATGCTCCTTTATTTCCCCTTTGCTTTGAAACACCACCATCATTCCTTGGCAATGGGGAACTGGTTGGAAATAAATCTAATTGTTATTTGCTTAACAATTTCAGGCCATGCAGCATGTAATAGACTCATGACTGTTCTCTGTATACCCTCTCTGTCCCTGTCTAATCTCTTTACCACACTGTAGCTGGAACAATTTTTTCAAAAACAGAAATCTGATCATGAGCTTTTCTTGTTTAAAACTCCTTAATGGCTACCATTGCTTGCAGGCTAAGGACTGAAATCCTTAATGTGGCTTGGGTTACAGGAATCTGTGGGTCTAGCTCCTGAATACTCAGCTCTATCCTTTTTCATCCTCCAGCCTTCCCCCTTTCCAGAACACCTTGTCTAAAGGTGGAACACCCTCTACCTCTTGGTTATTAATCACTCTCTGCATCCTTGCTCTCTTTTTTAAGCATTATTAGGCATTTGTCACCATTTATTACTATTATGTATTATTTATTTCTTGACAGTCTCACTCACAAGACTGTAAACTCCTTGAATGTGGAGACCTTGGTCTGTTTATTCACCTTTGAACCTGGCATATCACAGGTCCTCAGTGTCCATTTGTTGAATAACTTCATTTGTTCATTCATTCATTCCTACTCTAAAGGGCTTGACAACCTAAAATATTATAACATATATTGAGAGGACAATTTAACTTAAAAGGAAGGAACTCATTTGAGGTGAGAGAAAGAGGAGCTAAAGGAACTTTGAATGAGTCAGGTCCTACAGTTGAGCAGGAACCCAAGCTTTGCTCCTCCTGGTAACAGGGAAGGCAAAAAAAAAAAAAAAAAAGAAAACCCAACAGATTTCTTAGTTCTTATTGTCCAGTGAAAGAAAGCTCCCCTGGAGTGATAACTGTTTCCTTAGCAAATAAATCCATAAAGAAAAAAAAAGAAAAAGCTCTTGCTCACTTTGTGGACAATGACTTCTATTGTGGTTTTGCTAAAGGGACAGGGTTTGTGAAAGAAAGTGAGGAGAGATGGGGTGGAAACTAAAGTCTTATTAGTTCAGAGAAAATTTCAGACAAATGGAGAGACAATCTGTGGTCTGAGAGAAGGGCTGAGGCCACAGATATGGGGACCACCTTCCTTTCTGGCATTGTTTCCTATGCTGATTCTGTGAAATAAGGGTTCTGTAGTCAGACACACTCACAAAACACTACCTATTATATTCTGGTCTGCTCTTGAGGATGTATAATGCATATTAACAAATGAAGACCCTCAAAAAGATTACAGCCAAGAGATGTTGTTTAGTGGTTTAGTCCAGCATTTTTCAAACTTTTTGACCACAGAAACCATTTCTATAGAACTTCCCTCAGAACAGGCCTGGGGAAATGTGAATTTAGGCATTAAGGACAGAAAGAAGAATCAGCGTATGAGCTCAAGATATAAAAACTTAGTTTTTATGTTAAATTAAATATGATTTTTACATTATATTATATTATTTTATATATTATATTTTTAATATTTTATATTAAATTAAATATGATGATGCTTATTTAGCATTGAGAATAGGGCCTTGTTCAAAGTAAAAGTTTAATAAATGTTGGCTATTATTTTCATTATTATTTCTGATTTAACTTTGTCAAGGAATTAATAAGCATGAAAAGATTAGAGCCCTTTAGTCAGAAAAAGTCTAGAAACTTCTAATAGTTAAAATATTCTTCTCATGGGGCCTTTTTAAGTTTGAGGCAATTGATATGTTCAGAAGTTGACTGGGTAATGGTCACCTGAGGAAAACCCTCAATGATCAGAGAGGACCATTCTGTGTGGTCCTATAGTATGAATGCTTGGGGAAGTAACACTATATGTAAGTACATCCAAATCACTAATCATAGTTAGCCCCAAGGACTGAACACAAAGTAGTTCTTTATAAGCTTTTCAATTATTCTTTAAAAGTTACTTTGTCTGTAAAAGAATTTGGGTCTATTAAGTTTATGTATGACTTTGAGCTTTGTTGGCGATGTTGTCTCTCTTACTGATTATGCCAGGTTCTTTTGGTTTCTAGACAATTGAATCAAGAGATAGGGTGTCTGGTTGTCTAGCCATTCCATAGATAAAGTTGCATATCCATCCATCCATCCATCCTTCCAACCATCCAACCATCCAGCCATCCATCCAAATAAATATTTATTGATCACCTACCACTAGCCAAGTACTACTAACCACTTCCAATTTACACAGCACTTTCACAAAGCCCCAGAATGGGGTTTGAGTGTACTACTGCAAATTATTTAGGCCTCTGAAAGTTACATATAGAAATGAAGGGCACTTTGCTCTTTCTTAACTACCTTACTGTCGTCATTTTCAAGTTCTGCTCTGAGGTTAGGTTAAGTTTAAGACCCAAAACACCCATTCCTTAAATAGAGGTTCACAAAGAACTGTTAATTACTAAACAATTAATAATAGTTGGTGATGCTACTGGCCCTTTTTTGACCCTTATGTAAGCACTGCTGCCCCTAGACTCTTCTCAGGGCCTATCTTTAACAACTCTGAAGTGTGATAACAAATGAGTGCCTTTAGGAATTTTTCCTTTTGGTTTAAGCGGCTGTTTCTGAAGAGAGTTCCATGGGGAAGCAATCTTCATAATACAGATTTCTTGTAGATAAATCTTTGGCAGACCCATTTTCAACCCTGGCATTCATACCTCCTAAAATTACTAACAGCTAATGGATATTTAAGATACATAAAGCTGGGAAGGCAGTCAAATTGGTTCCAGGCCTCTGAAGGCCCTGCATGTATGTATATCACATGAGGACTGTGGACACCAAGGCAATCAGATCAGCCTTCTCAGGGAGCTCCACCCAGAATCAGGTGGAGAAAGTTCTCAAGTAGTGGTTGGTCAATTATCATTCTCTAAGATTAATCACAATTAGTGCAAATGGTCACCCCTTGCCATTACCAGAATTATTTTGCCAGAATATCAAAAAGGACCTAGAATGTTATATGTACATGGAAAAACTCATTTTATGAAAGCTAGGTCTCTGGTAAACAAAGTCATTTATTCCACAGATATTTATTGAGTTAATTGTATGCCAGACATTTTCACAGGCTTAGCAATACAGAGGTGAGTGAGATATGGTTTCTGCCCTTAAAGAAATTATAAAATAGTACAAGGATAGTAAATGTAATCTACCAGGTTTCAATTTGAGTGTCAGGCCCAGTCAATGAATTGGTGATGGCTGTCTGGAAGTTTGTGTTGGGAAGGAGCCCGAGGCTTCATATGGACTCAGGGACTGATTAGCACATTCTTCCGTGAGGGAAGGAGAGAGGAACGTGGCAGATCTCCCAGCCTTCTGTCTCTGGTCTTCTGAGAGAGAGGCAGGTTCAGTGTATTAGGTTCTATAGTGTAGGATGCTCTTGGAACACTCATGGAGCCGAGCAGGGCTTCACAGGCAGGCTAAAGCCTTGAGCTGAGACCTGAAAACTAATAAGCAGGAAAAGGACACTCTAGGCAAAGGAGGTAAAGCTAGAACACAGAGGCAAGGGAGAGTAGGATGTGTTTGGGGATGGGCAATTTTTTCCTGTATAACAGGGAGGCTAAACCGCTTTGCAGAAACCAGCTCACGCTGAGGGGTTTGGTGGTTCGAGGCCAGGGTGACGATGAGACAGCACTGAAGAATGCTGATTCCTTGACAAATATTAATCTGGAAGGAAGTCTCTAGTGGCACTCTTTAGAGCTCTGGCCTCTGGCCTGTTTTGTTCAATCTTGGTATCAATGGCTGATTGGACAAAGATGACATACACACTGATTAAATTAATGGAGGACACAATATTTGGAGTGATAGTCAACATATGGATGACTTAATCTAAAACCATTTATCTCAAATGACTTGAATGACTCTAACCAGAGGATACTTAGTAGGGAAAATTATAAAATTCGCTACTTTGGTCCAAACAACCAATTGTACAAGAAAAGGATGGAGAAAGGCCTGCTTGGCAATAGCATGTGGGAAAAGGGTCAAATTTGATTATAAGCTCCATGAGTCCACAGTGTGATTTGGCCACAGTGAAGAAATGGTAATGATGGATGTAGAGAGATCAGAAAGAGGCGTTATAGTCCTGTCCTCTTCTGTCATGATCAGACCCGGGAAGGAATGTGCATCTTTGTGTGCAATTTAAAGATAAAAATCAGTAGGAGTGGGTGCAGAGGAAAACACCCAGGATGGGGTAGGTATTTTGGTTGATGATTTGGGGCTTGCAAAACCTGGAAAGAGAAAACATGAGAAGATTATCAGTGGCCCAAAAATTAGGTTTGTGTTTTGTGTAATCATGAAAAAAGGGTAGATATTTCTGGAAAGCAGATTTCTGCTCACCTTCTGGGAGAAACCTCCAATGATGAGAACTTCTCCCAAGTGGAATGGACTGCATGCCTTAAGAAATAGTAAAAGTTTCCTGTCCCAGAAGTGATTATTTAGAGAGTGGGTTAATACTTGCTGGAGAAGGGATTTATATATTAGATAAGGGTTTGGGCTAAAAGTTCCTTCCAACTGAGATTTTTTTATTCTAGAGAAAGAAAGATTTTAACACTGTGCTGTCTTTACTGAGGCCAGAAAATGGACATCTATAAATTTGAGCCCAGCTTTGAAGCTGAGTCTCTTGGCTGAGTGGACTTCTTGTTGGGGCAGGTTTCTTGACCTTGTTTGATGACCTTGGAGCCTTCCTGCCCCTCATCAGCCTTTCCCTTTTCCATTATTAGAGTCCCCACCCTCTTTTAAAACAATTGCTTCCTTCCCTTGCTTTTTGCACCACTCACTTCAAAGATACCCCATAAAATATTTGCCCTGAAAAGAAAGCACCTTCCTATAAAATACTCCAGTAACATGGAGAACAAGACACAAAATTCCCATTTCCCAGCCCTGAGCTTTTGTCAAAACCTGCACTATGACAGGGCAAAATGAGCTGGCCTTGGAGGAAAGGCCAAAAGACACAAGGGGATCCTTTTGCTGACTGGTGTTCTCTGCCAAATGTGACAACTCTTGTGCTGTGTCTGGCTGCCAACACCCTGTCAGATGCTTTTGCCAGCGTCGGTTTTGAGTCTGATTTCTCATGCCAGGTTCATCTTGTTGTTGCTAAATCAACACGGTTTCCACCAGCATGACACTCCTTCTCCCTCTCCTAGCAGGAACCCGCATCCAAGGGACCTAGCAGTGGATTAGCTGGTTAGTGCTGATGTGTCCCCTTGACAGCACCCAGAGGACAGGTGGGAAGAAGAAAGTGCACACACTGTGCATGGATCCAGCTCCTCTTCCCGGTTTCTTCCAAAACCTGCCTGTTAATCACCTGTTCACATTGCCAAGAATGCTTAACCTGGTAATGATAGCAGGGGATGAGAAGCAGTGAAAGGAACATTATAGGTTTTGCTCAAGTGGAGTAATCCCTTCCTGATTTACAGGCATTTCGGTGGCTTTGGTGCAGACAGAGTGGCTGGCTTCTTTTTGCCCCGATGGCTGGCGCCCCCAGAAGGCAACTGGACTCTCTGTGCTCCTTTGATTTCTGCTTTCTGGTGGTTCCCAAACGGAATGTGGAGCCACCGGGCTTTGTGGGAGTCTTCCAGCTCATGCCTTCCCAGGTGGCATTCCTTCCTGCTGTTCCTGGGGACTCTTTCTAAAGTCACAGTGGTGGAGTCTGTGCCTCTGGTTGAGAAGTGAGGGACATAAAGATCAGCTTGTCTCTGGAATCTTCCCCCACTGGCCTGCCCTGATGCCACAATCCAAGGATTCCATAATTGGAATGGAACTCAGAGGTCATGGGACCCAACTTCTTTATTTTGACAATTTTGAGGACCAGGGAAGTGAAGCAAGTTGCTCAAGGTCAACACAGCTAGTTGGTGGTGGACCTGAAAACTTGGGATCTTTATTCTCTCTTAGGTTGAAGCATCGTCCCTTTTAAAATGAACATATTCATTCAATTATTTATTCAAAGATTTGGCAAATCCTTATTGAATTGTAACAGAGAGGAAAAAATTGTCTCCACAAGCAACTTGTGGTCCAGGGGAGGGGGCACAGATAATTTTGATTCATTGTGGAAAGTGCTAGCAAATAGAGGTAAGACAGAATGCTATGAGAACATAGAGGGGAAAGTGCTTAACTGATTTTGTTTTGGGTGTGTGTGGGGTGGTGATTGCATTAGGCAAGGAAGAAGAATGCCCCATAGCACAGAAGAAACCAGGAGGATGGGCTCTGGAGCCAGACTGCCTGCACTGAATCCAAACTCTGTACTTAACAACCAAGTAACTTTGGGCAAGTTGGTCTATCTCTTTGTGCCTCAGTTCTCTACTCTAGAAAGTGAGCAAGCTAAGAGTACTTATCTCTTAGGGTTTCTATGGTGGTTCAATGAGTTAACGCAAGTAAAGCACTTTAAAGGTGTACTAGCTCCTGGGTTCGGTCCTGGTGCCTCCTAAAGAAAAAAAAACAGACAATGAACAGACAATGAGCAAAAACAACAAGCAGAGAGGTGGATGTGGCTCAAGCGATTGGGCTGCTGCCTACCACATGGGAGGTCCGTGGTTCAGTTCCTGGTGCCGCCTAAAGAAGACAGCGAGCTGGCACGACAGGCAGGCGCGGCAAACTGACACAATAAGATGACACAACAAGGGACATGAGGAAAAACATAACGAGAGACACTACAAAGCAGGGAATGGAGGTGGCTTCAACAATTAGGTGACTTCCTCCCACATCAGAGGTGCTGGGTTTGATTCCCAGTGCCTCCTAAAGGCACAGCACACAGCAAGTGCAAACAACGAGGGGGTGGGGAGAGAGAAATAAATAAAATAAATCTTAAAAACAAAAAACAAAAAACAACAACCAGCAGACAACAAGCACAGACAATGAGCAAAAAAACAAAAAAACAAAAAACAACAACGAGCAAACAGACGAGGAGCCATCTCAGAGGGGGAAAAAAGCTTATGGTCACACACCTATATGTTAGCTATTATTATTGTTATTGTTAGTATTGTTATTATTATTAGAGACAAAAAGCTTTTTCTAATAGGATGCTGAAAGAGTGAAACAGACACCATGCTTAATTAGTAGCCAAAGTTCTAGAAACATCAGCATGGTTGGCTGTGATGGATGGTGGTTTTTGTTGGCACTCCTGGGAGGGGAAACCAGGTGTGGATTGGAAGTACCAGGTACAGCCTAGAGGCAGTTGGACAGGAAGGGATCAGAGGAGAAGGAAGTCTGTAGGATGGTATTTTTCCCTTCAGGTTTTTTCTAAGATGGGTCACAGAGGGGTGAGTATCATGCAGTTGAACAAACAGGTGGGTGTTGGCTGTGTCTGGGGCTTTGGGGAACTAGGAATGGTTGGTGGGCACGGTCCTTACTCTGAAGGAGCTTCCTTCCAGAGGTGGAAACAAATGTGCCCACAGATGCCTGTGCCCTTCTCCTAGTCTCTTTAGCATCTCTAAACTGTGCGGCTTTGAAAGCATTTTCCTCCCAGGAATAGATGTACAGAGAGCAGGTTGATTCCCCCGGATGTGAACCCTCATGTGTTTTGGAAAGAACATTTCATGGTGATTTGTGTTCATTTTTGGAAAAGAAGGCGGTTGCTGTGGGCAGTTTTCAAGGTCCCTCTTAGCTCTAACATTCTAGTTCTTGGGCCTTGGCCTTAGGAATTTTACCTGTACTGTTTTTTCACTACTTGCCGTGGATCTGGGAAGGTCTGTGACATGTATTAGTTTGCAATTCTGCTGAGGCAAGGATTTGACACGAATGAGTACTGTAGCTGGTGAGTGAACCTAGCTGACCACCCAGTCTCCACCCTTGCATTCATGGCATTCACGACCCGGGAATGCAAAGGTCTCTGGGTCTTCTCCTTCAGAATGTTGAAGGTCAGCAGCTGTACCATTTTCCCTTAGACTTAAGAGAAAGAAAATGTTTTCCTTCAAGGGCTCGTATTTTTCTCTTCTCCAAAGAAGACCTTTAGAAATATTGGAAAAAACCCTCTGCATACTCAACCACCCCCCTCCCAACTGGCAAAGATCCAGCTAAATGCAGAGCACTTAGGTGACCTGGAGCCCTGCTACACGTGTTCACAACCAGGCGGGTGGGATGGGAAGGGGAGTTGAAGTTTGAGCAACTTTGAATTATTAGTTACCTGGATAAATGATCTTTTTCTACTTTGTATGGAGGAGGATGGAAAGATCTTGACCCTCCCACACCCCTCCCCTTCTCAAATGAATTTTCTTCCTGTTCAAGGTGCTAGATTGACAGCCCAGAAGACCAAATCCTTCTGTCTCCATGTGGCAGGTCAGGCAGTGGCCCGTGTGGGTGGCTTGGAGCACGACTGGGGAGGAGGTCCAGAGCACCTCTGAGAGAGAGAGAGGAGGCTGTCTGAGGGCCCTGTTAGGAGCTCATCTTCCTTTGCCCTGTTGTCTCCTGTTTTGTTGGGGGCAGGTGGGGGTGATGCTTGGCAGACTATGCTGCACCCACAGTGAGTTGCTGTCCTGTCTTCCCTGAAGAATATATGAAGGCCAGAAGAGGAGAGTGGACTTGAGGTTGTGATCAGGCAGAGGCAGGGGCAGAGCTGTGTTTGAATACACAAGGTAACTTTTTACATTTCTTTATTTTTAATTATTTTTATTTGAGGTATAATTAATAGATGAATTTTTAAGTATTCAGTTGGATCAGTTTTACCAATTGTGTCCATGTATGAAACCACTATCTAAAATAAGTTATAAAACATTTCTATCATTCCAAAAAGTCCCTTGTATCCCTTTCTATCCTTTCCCCCCACCCCCTTCCCCACCCCACCCAGAGGCAACCACTTTCTGACTTTTATCACCATAGATTACACACAGAGCAGTTTTTTTTTTAAAGCATGTATCTTGCAACCTGCATAAATCCAAGATGGCTTATATTTTACTTAGGAATGTCCTTTCCAAAACCAGAGGATTGGAATTAAGAGCAACTTTTTCCCTTACCTTGAGCAAATCTTTGGCATGCTGTGTCTCAATGACCTCATCTCTAATATGAGTATGATAATGATTCCTACCACATAGCAGAAAGTGGTCATGATAACAATTTCACACATTCATTGACCCCTTGCTACGTGTCAGGCACTCTTCTAAAGCAATTGACTTCATTGTCTTATTTAATCCTTGTAATGGTATCCTGTGATGGACACTGTTTTTCCTATTTTACATTTGGGGAAACTGAGGCTCAAAGAAGTAAAGTAATTTGCTCGAGGCCACAGAGTGTCAGCCATGATTCAAAGTCAGGAGCTTCTGTAGAGAGCTTTAACACTGTGCAGGCCTATGAGTGATGGACTTGTTAACTGATCTAACAGCTAAGCAGAGGACATTATTATTTTAAAGGCAGTGTTTATTGGTCAGAAAGTACAAAAAAAGTATGGAAAGTACTTCTTGGCTATCTTTTTGATATTCACAGAGAAAAAGTCTATTGCCCTTCAGTATGCTTCACATCTGTGAGTCTCTGCAAATTAGAACTACAGATGCCAAGATTAAGCCTTGTGCTAACAACAGGAAAAATGAAAAATTAATCTGTCATTAAGACTGACCCTTCTCTAGTTTCTTCCCCATAGAAAAGCAATGTGATAAATCTTATAATAAATATTATTTATTTATCATTATAATATACAATTACTAACAGAAAACAGTAATTACTAGAATATCATTGAATAATTATTAATAATATAATTTCTATTTTCATAGCCACCATTTGAGTGCCTAATATTTGGCAAGCATAGGCTCAGCATTTGAAATATATTATTTTTAATCCTTACTATAACTGCACAATAAGAATTGTATGTTATCTATTGCTGCATAACAAATAACTCCAGAACTTAGCAGTTTAAAACAAGGAACATTTATTATCTCACATAGTTTCTAAGGATCAGGAATCTTAGAATATCTTAGTAGAGTGGTTCATAAGGTTGCAATCTAGCTGTTGGCTGGGGCTGCAGTCTCTGAAAGCTTGACTGAGGCTGGAGTTCTGCTTCCAAGCTCACACACATGAGTCTTGGCAGGAGGCTTCAGTCCCTTAACATACAAGCATCTCCTTAGGACATGGCATGACTTCTCCAGAGCAAGCGTGACAGAGAGAAAACATCCAAGATATAAAGGCCATAGTTTTCTATAACCTAATTTTAACTCCTGCTGTATGCTAATGGTTGGAGATCAACCCTGATAAAATATGGGAGGAGACTACACCAGGTGGTGGGGATCACTGGGGGGCCCATTTTGGAGCTGGCTACCACAGACATTATTGACCTATTAACATTCAATGTCATTACTGTAAATGTTATTACTTCATCCATTTTATACCTTGGCTTTCTGTTGTCATATTTTACTATTGTCTGTCTTTTTACCCTTTTAGTTACCCTCATTAATAATCTTCATTTCTACACTCCCAAGTGTCTTGCCCTTTTCTTTTCCTTTCAGGCCACAGCACTCCCTTCAGTATCTCTTGTGATTCTGGTCTTTTGTTAACAAACTTTTTCAGTTTTCATTTGTCTGTGAAGACTTGAAACTCACCCTCATTTTTGAAGGACAATTTTGCCAGGTAAAGAAATCTTGGCTGGCAGATTTTCTCTTTAAATGCCTTAAATATATTCTATCACTTTCTTCTCACCTCCATGGTTTCTGATGAGAGATCAGCACTTAGTCTTCTTGAGCTTCCCTTGTATGTGATGCATTGCTTTTCTCTTGCTGCTTTCAGAATCCTCTCTTTATTTCTGGCATTCTGAATAGTAGGTATCTTGGAGTAGGTCTATTCAGATTTATTCTGTTTGGGGTGTGTTGTCCTTCTTGGATATTGATATTTATGTCTTTCATAAGTATTGGGAAATTTTTGGTCATTATTTCCTTAAATATTCTTTCTGCCCCTTTTTTATTTTCTTCTTCTGAAACATCTATAATGTGTATGTTTGTGTGTTTTGCTTTGTCATTCAATTCCCCGAGAATGTGTTCAATTTTTTCCATCTTTTTTTCTCTTTCTATTTTCCTGTCTTTTCAAGTCTATGTCTTCTAATTCACTAATTCTGTCCTCAGCTAGTTCAAATCTACTCTTATATGCCTCTAATGTATTTTTAATATCATCTATTGTATCTTTCATTCTGATAAGCTCTGTTACTTTTCTTTGCAGGCTTTCAAATTGTTCTTTATGCTCACTCAATGTCTTCTTAATATCCTTTATCTCTTTAACCATATTTTCCTTCAACATCTTGAATTGATTTAGGAGATTTGTGTGGATATCATTGATTAGTTGTCTTAAATCCTGCATCTTATCAGGATTTTTGATTTGTTCCTTTGATTGGGCCATATCTTGCTGCTTTTCAGTATGGTTTATAATTTTTTTGCTGATGTCTAGGCATCTGATTATGCTGGTGAATTTACTCTGATGGTCAATTTTTCTCCTTTGCCTAGTGATTTTGTTTCACAGCTTTTCTTTGATTTTTGGTTCAACTTATTCTAAATCTTTAAAATTGCCCAGCTTAAGTTAATAAAACAGGGCCAAGGAGCCACTAATGGGGTACAGACCAGATCCAACGGTCCTGGAACATGAGAGACTCCAAAAAGCTATTTTCTTCTTGCAGTTTCCTGGCCTGCCAGCAGGTGGCGGTCTTCACCGAGTCTTTCCATGGAAGTGTCTCTAAACCTCCACTTGCTGGGCTAGCTAGGGCTGAGAGAGCAAGCTTTGCTGGCTAAATTCACTGAAGATAAACCACTCCCCACCCTCTGTGCACCCTCCCTCTTCCCAGGCAGGAAGACCTCTGTTCCTCTCTCAGTTGGCTGCAGTGATCCATGGGTTCTACCAAGGCTGTTTGTCTTGAGGGTGGGGGATGGGTGTCATTCCCAGCTACAGGGGCAAGTAACTCATGGTTTTCCTTTTGGCTTCTTTGTCACTCTGTCCCTCTCCCTCCTGGAAGATGTGCAACACTCTTCTGATCTGCAGATTCCCAAAGCAGCTTCCTCCATTGTTTTTGTAAGAGATTGAACCCTGCTGACCTACTCCGACTCCATCTTCCTGGAAGTCCCACAGGCATTATTAGCCACATCTACTGATGAGAAATGGAGGCTAGAGAGGTTCAACAAATTCCCAAGGTCATATATCTAGGAAGTGAGTAAGCCAGATTTGAACACAGATCTGGTTAACCACAGTGCCCATACCCTTTCCTGAATGCCCAGTGCAGGGAAACCTGAAATAAGATTGATGCTCACGCAGACCTGGCCCTGTGTATCCTAGCATGTTACTGAGGTTATTGAGGGTGCCTTAGATTACTGTTTGCTCATAGATTCCTTCCCTTGTGTAATTAATATCTCCCTGAGGAGCTGGGCATAAACCAAAGGTTTGCAAATTCATTTTTATTTAAAATGTGCTATGACTTCCATATTTAAAGGACCTCTGCTTAAGCCTTCCTATATAACTCTGTTGGTAATTTGTGATAAGTTTTTTTAATAAATATTCTGGTGTTGGAGTACACTAGTAGTTGTCTAATTGCATGTGAATGAAACCATCCAGAAGGGGAGATTTTTTTTTTCCCCCTAGGGTAAATGTGGGATCAAATCCCATTTAAAAATATTTTGAGATCCATGGAGGACACTAATAAACCAAGTGAAAGTCCAGTCTTGTTTAGAATTCTAGTGGGTTGCTGTGTATATGGTGTTTTCTCAGACCATCCCAACCTACCCTGGCTTACCACATCCAGAAAAGGGCATTTTTATAGTTGCCTCTACTGCAAGAGGACCTGACCACTGAGATAAATCTTCTTGTCATGACCTACTTAAGGGAATTTCATTTTAGGGAAAGAATTCAGGGAGATTATATGGTCTCTAGCTGGCCCATTAAAAATGTAAACATTTATCCACTTTTTAAAGGTCCCTACCAAGCAAATAATAAAAGTTGCACGTAATTCACAAGCTCCTTTTCTCTGGAAATCTTGGAATTTTCTACAGAAACAGGAAAATGTCATCTTCTTAGTCTTGCTCAGCAATTCCTTCTTTGCATTATTAGTTTGACAGTTTCCCTGAATTAAGGAAACTTTTTATTCATTCTACTCATTCATTCATTTAAAATTTATTTTGTACCTAATCTGTGCTAGAAGTAATAGGTATAAAATTTCTAAATAGATACCGGGGATAATAAGAAGAAAAAGACAGACTTCCTGCCCTCAGGGAGCTCACAGTCCAGCAGGAGACTCAAAGAGAAACATGGTTACAACCAAGGTAAATTTTGATTTATTAGAAGTCGTAGAGTGGATGGGACTTTACTTGGGGAAGGAGTTGCTGGAAGATTTCCAGAGGTGATGATGCCAGAACTGAATCTAGAAGATGAGGAGGATTTTTAAGACTGCATTTTCTGCTTAGTTTTCATCATGACTTTTGGAGACAAATCTCAGACATGTCACATGGGCTCACTGTGAGTTAGGTATGGGAGCATCTTGTATTAAACTGCTTACTGTTAATCAAACCCACCAACTGCTGATTCCCTCAGTGTTCTTTTTT
>JAQZBX010010108.1:0-39354 GCA_029593785.1 Cabassous unicinctus
AGGAAGGAAGGAAGGAAGGAAGGAAGGAAAGAAAGAAAGAAAGAAAGAAAGAAAAGTTTACTTAAAAAAATTTTAACTTAGTTTACTTGCTAAAACCTGCCTCAAAAATCTGCAGAGAGAAGACTGCAGGGTAATTGATTGATGAACACAGGCAGCCTGAGAGGCTCCACAAGGGCCCAAGAAGGAACACTGTTCTTAATTAGCTTTGTTTGATTGCTTACTTGTGTGTTTGTTTGTTTTGTTTGTTTTTTGCTTGTTTTGTTTCTTGTTTTTCTTACCTTCCCCTTCCCCCTCCTTTTTAAAATTAGGTGCTGCCAGCTTGTTTCTTCTTTGCTGTGCTTCTTCTTACTTCATTTCCCATTTTCTATGTATACTGATTTTATCTACTAATGCTATCTCTTTTCCTTCCTTCAGCTTTTTATCTTCTGCTTTCTGTTGTGGTTCTTACATTCCATCCTTTTTTATTAGTCCTCAATTTTACTGCTTTTGATTTCTATCTTGTCTATTCTACTTTATTTTTTTTACTAACTATTTTCTCTCTGTCCTTTCTTTTCTCTTTTTCTCTCTCCTCATAATTCTGGCCTTTTAAATCATTCTATATATTTTTCTCTATTCAGTTTCCCATTTCATTGTAGGCACTCCACTTTTTAATTCCTATTACTCTACACTGCTTACATGAGTTAAATATGTATTTTACTAAGTATTATATGGCCCCTCTTCTAACTTTAATTTTTATTGCTCTTATCCTTTTTCTTTTCCCACCTCTTTCATTTTCTCTGGCTCTAATTTTTTCCTTCAAGGGAACATAGAAAACAGCAAGGAAATAGAATAATAAAAACAGTGTCAAAGGGAAAACTTAACACACACACAAAACCATCAGCTAAACAAAACTCTAGAGCAGAGAGAGAAGCTAATCAACCGAATAAACCCATCAAGATAAATGATGACGAGAGGGCAACAAAAAATTGCAAACCATACCAAGAAACAGGAAGACATGGACCAGTCCAATGAACTTAAAAAGAACAGGAAAAGATGCAGTACATTGAACAGCTAATCAGAGCTTTCCAAGCAATATCATGGACCAACTTAATGAAGTGAAGGAAGAGATTAAGGGTATTAAGAAGACACTGGGAGACATGCTAAAGAAATTGTAAACAAACATAAAAACATAATGGATATGATGGCAATGAATGGCACAATTCAAGAAATCGAGAAGATGCTGGATTAACATAACAGCAGATTTTAACATGCAGAAGAAGGAATTAGTGATGTGGAAGACAGGACATCTGAAATCAAACATATAGTAGAACAGATAGATAAAAAGATAGAAAAAATCCAGCAGGGATTCATGGATTTAACCAACAACACAAAATGCACAAACATGCACATTATAGGCATCCCAGAAGGAGAAGAGAACGGAAAGGGAACAGAAGGAGTGCTGAAAGAAATAGTGGCTGAAAGCTTCCCAACCCTATTGAGAGAAATGGATGTAAAAGTCCAGGAAGCACAGCACACCCCAAACAGTATAAATCTCAACAGGCCAACTCCAAGACATATACTTGTCAAAATGTCCAAGGCTCAAGACAAAGAGAAAATACTCAAGGCATCAAGAGAAAAGAGACCCATCACATACAAGGGAAGCACAATAAGATTAAGTGCTGATTTCTCATCTGAAACCATGGAGGCAAAAATACAGTGACATAGTCACTGTACTGACACAGTCAAAGTACTAAAAGAAAAAAACTTCCAGCCATGAATTCTCTATCCAGCAAAACTGGCATTCAAAAATGATGGAGAGTTCAAAATATTCACAGCTAAGCAGAAAATAAGAGAGTATGCCAATAAGAAACCCACACTTCCAGAAATATTAAGGAAGGTCTACAAGTTGAAAGGAAAAAACAAGGGAAAGAGAGTTGGAAGAGAGTGTAAAAACAAACAAAAAGACAAAACAAGAAATAAAAACGCCATATGACATACATTAACCCAAAGAAATTATGGCTGAAGTAAGAAATTCATTGTAAGTAATAACACTGAATGTTAATGGATTAAACTCACCAGGCAAGAGTCACAGAATGGCAGAATGGATAAGGAAACATGACCCATCTATATGTTGTTTACAAGAAACCCACCTTAGATGCAGGGATTCAAGGAGGCTGAAAGTGGGTGGCTGAAAAACAATTTTACAAGCAAACAACAACTCTCTTTGTCCTGAGCAAAACTGGCATTCAAAAATGATGGAGAGTTCAAAATATTCACAGATAAGCAGAAATTAAGAGAGTATGCCAATAAGAAACTCACACTTCAAGAAATACTAAAGGAAGTTTTACAAGTTGAAAGGAAAAAACAAGGGAAAGAGAGTTGGAGGGGAGTGTAAAAACAACCAAAAAGACAAAAGAGTGTCATAAGAGCATACCTTGAAAAATTATATGCAAATAAGAATGATAATTTAGAGGAAATGGACAAAGTCCTAGAAACTCACAAGCAGCCTACATTGATGAAAGAAGAAATTCATGAACTCAACAGCCCAATTACAAGTAAAGAGATAGACTCTATCATCAAAAACCTCCCAATTAAAAAGAGTCCAGGACCAGATGGCTTCACAGGTGAATTCTAACAAACATTCCAGAGGAAGGTAACACAAATCCTGCTTAAGCTCTTCCAAAAAATAGAAGTAGATGGAACATTAACTAACACATTCTATGATGCCAACATTAGCCTAATACCAAAGCCAAACAAAGATACCACAAGAAAGGAAAGTTACAGCAAATTTCTCTAATGAACCTAGATGCTAAAACCCTCAACCAAAACTTGCTAATTGCATTCATCAACATATCAACTGAATTATACACCATGCTCAAGTTGGTTTCATCCTGGGTATGCAAGCATGGTTCAACATAAGAGAATCAGTCATTGTAATAAACCACATAAACAGATTGAAAGAAAAAAATCACATGATCATTTCTATAGATACAGAAAAAGCATTCAACAAAATACAGCACACTTTCCTGACAAAAAGAGTGCAAAAGATAGGAATAGAAGGAGACTTTCTAAACATGATAAAGGGTATATATATGAAAAACCCACAGCTAAACATCATCTTCAATGGTGAAATCCTAAAGAGCTTTCCCTCTAAGATCAGGAACAAGACGAGGATGCGCACTATCACCACTCCTATTTAACATTATCTTAGAAGTGCTTTCTCGAGCACTGAGGCAAGAAAAAGATATAAAAGACATCCAAATTCTAAAGGAAGAAGTAGAAATTTCATTATTTGCAGATGGCATGATCCTATACATAGAAAGCCCTGAGAAATCTACAACAAAGTTTCTAGAACTTATAAAGGAGTTCAGTAAATTTGCAGGCTATAATACCAATGCTCAAAATTCAGTAGCATTTCTGTACACCAATTATAAGAAATCTGAGGAGGAAACCAAGAAAAATATACCATTTACAATAGTAACTATAAGTATCAAATACCTAAGAATAAATTTAACTAAAGATGTAAAGGACTTATATACTGAAAACTATACAACACTGCTAAAGGAAATCAAAGAAGACTTAAATAAATGGAAGAATATTCTCTGTTCATGGATAGGAGACTAAACATCATCAAGATGTTTATCCTACCCAAACTAATCTACAGATTTAATGGAATCCCAATAAAAATCAGCACAGTATTTTTTAGTGAATTGGAAAAACTAACTACAAAATTTATTTGGAAGGGTAAGAGGCCCTGAATCACCAAAGACATATTTAGAAAAAAATTGAGTTGGAGGTATCACACTACCTGACTTGAAAACATACTACAGAGCTACAGTGGTCAAAACTGCATGGTATTGGCTCAAAGATAGAAATGTTGACAAGAGGAACAGAATTGAGAGTTCTGATATAGATCCTTGTATATACAGTCATCTGATATTCAACAAGGCCACCAAACCCACTCAGTTGGTTGAGAATGGCCTCTTCAACAAATGGTGCTTGGAGAACTGGATATACATATCCAAAACAATGAGAGAGGAACATCAATTCACACCTCACAAAAATCAACTCAAGATGAATCAAAGATCTATATATAAGAGCCAAGACCATAAAGACCATGGAAGATAATGTAGGGAAGCTTCTACAGGACCTTTTAATTGGAGACGGTTTCATGAACTTGACACCCAAAGCATGAGTAGCAAAAAGAAAAATAGATAAATCAGATCTCAAAATAAAAAACTTCTGCACCTCAAAGGACATTATCAAGAAAGTAAAAGGGTAGCCTACACAATGGGAGAAAATATTTGGCAACCATACATCTGATAAGAGTCTAATATCCTGCATATATAAAGAAATCCTACACCTTGAAAATAAAAAGACAAAGAACCCATTTAAAAAATGGCAAGTGACCTGAAATGACACTTCTCCAAGGAAGAAATACAAATGGCTAAAAAGCCCATGAAAAGATGCTCAACATTGCTAGCTATTAGGGAAATGCAAATAAAAACTACAATGAGATACCATCTTACACCCATTAGAATGGTGGCTGTTCAAAAAACAGCAGAGTATAAGTGTTGCAGAGGATGTGGAAGAATGGTAACCCTCATCCACTGCTGGTGTGATTGTAGAATAGTCCAGCCACTATGGAGAAGTGTTTGTTGGTTCCTCAAGAAACTAACTATAGAACTTCCATATGATCCAGAGATTCCACTGCTGGGCATATACCCAGAAGAAATGAAAGCAAAGATATGAACATATATATGCACATCAATGTTCATAGCAACATTGCTCACTATTGCCAAAAGTTCAAATCAACCCAGGTGCCCATCAACAGATGAACGGATAAGCAAAATGTGGTACATACATACAATGGAATATTACTCACCTGTAAGAAGGAATAAAGTGCTAACACATGGGATAACATGGATGAATCTTGAAGACCTTATGTTGCGTGATGCAAGCTAGATATTGAAGGATGAACAGTACATGACCTCACTGATATGAATTAAGGAAATTGAGCAGTCTCAGAGAGATATTTTCTGTAAGATAGGTTTACAAGAAATAGAAAGAGAAGAGAAGGTTGTAAGCCATCACTCATACGGACATAATCTATGATAAAGTGATAGAGTGTAGTTGCCTATGAAGGGACAGGATAGAAGGTTAGTGATACTATTGGGTTTTGTGGTGCAGGGTTGACAGGTGAGAAGATTGGGAAGGGTGGGGTAGAAAGTCCAGGATACCGGGGGGAGGTTTGGGAGAAGGATCAGGTGAATTCTGAGGATTTGTGGACATGAGGTTGAAAATGCAGAGGTGGGAATGTTTTTATGGCAATATGACAAGGAAGAGTCACTGGTTTAGGGTGTTGGTTGGGGAGGCATTCAGGAAAGGGCACACCTGGAGTAGGTTTCTAGGGAGTGTGTGAGTGCTCATTTTGTTACAAAGTGTTGTATCAGTGTGTGGAGACCCACATAATAAGTGGGAAGGCTTTGGACACCCATCTTTGGGAGGACTGATTTGTTCAGAAATAGACAGTTGGGAGTCTCTCAAGATCAAGGATGGCTCCTAATAGGGGAGGACAAACCAGTGTATCAAGACCTCTTGTTGCATGGAACTATGAAACTTGTCATCCAACGAGTCAAGCCAGGGGGTCGTCATGGGCACTGGCGGGATGGGATGGGAAGAATAGAATAGATCAAACAGGGGGTATTTAGTGGTCAATGGAAATGTTCTTCATTACAATAGAGTGATGGGCACAGGACATGGTAAATATCATCAAAATTTATAAAAGTGTAAGGTCTAAAATGTAAACCATAGTGTAAACCATTGACAATATTTAGTAGCTATGTTTCACTATTTGTATATCAGTTATACAATGCTACCATCGACATACAAAAAGGTATTAATATGGGGGGGAGAAAGGGGGAGGATGTTGAGTATATGAGAACCTCCTGTATTCTGTGTGTGACTTTGCTGTGACCTAAAACTTCTCTGAAAACAAAATGAAAAATAATGAGACACTGGGGAATGAGAAGGGGAAAGTGCCATGGTGCAGACTGGACACCAGATAATGCAGTGATGAAAGGCAAAAGGTCCTAAAATTTTTTTTTATATTTTTCATTTTTTTAATATCCCATTCTTTTAATTTTATTTTATTGTTAGTTTTTAAAAACTTTTATGTATTTTATCTATTATATTTAAACTTATCATTATTATTTTATTTTCCTATTAATTGTATTCAGCTATTCTAATGACTTCATATTTGAAGAAGCTTTGGATCCCAGAAGGGTTATAACTGGGATGGAGAAGCATCATTGGTGTGGGGTGTCAGGGATGAGGGGTGCATGGGAGGAAGTTCACCTGAGCATAAATATAAGGTATATAAAAATGTTCAAATGTTCAAATATTCACGGGACATTGTCACAGTGGTTGGAGAGTCACTCAATAAATGAGAGAATATTGAATTCCAATCCTGGAGAGCTCTGCCACATTGTCTAATGGAGAACAACTGTCCCCCAAGTGCAGGGGCAGTGACTGGCAAAGGATGATGATCCACTGATGGGCCCTTGATATTGATGACTAGCCTAATGAGTCTTTGCTCTGGAAATTGAAATTTAGCCTATTGTTATGGGGTGCCTAAGGGTTGCCTCCTGAGAGCCTCCTTGTTGCTCAAATGTGGCCTCTCTCTAAGCCAAACTCAGCATATGAATGTATTACCTTCCTCCCAGCATGGGACATGACTCTTGGGGTTAAGCCTCCCTGGCACTGAGGGATTCCTATCAAGCACCAACTGGCAATGCAACTGGAAAAGACTTTGAATAAAAGGGTAAAATGTAAAGACAAATGAGTTTATATGGCTAAGAGTCTTCAAAATGAGTCGGGAGGTCATCCCAGAGGTAACACTTATGCACATCTCAGCAGGAGGTGATAGAATTCCAAAGTGGATATCACCCCAAATATTGGGGCTCCCAAGGACTCTGGAGACACCCAGGCCCTATGTCAGAGTGGATAGCTCCGGAGTGTGGTGCCTTGCCAATGGACCCTACTTTGGAATTTGTGCTCCTGAGAGTGACAGAGTTGGACTCAAGTATGTCTTCCCTGCACATGGCTCATCTGTCCCTTCTATTCAAATGTATACTTGGTGCTGGAATTTGTAGGTGTACATCCAGAGACTTGAGTCTTTGAACTGTCATGTGCCATCTGGGCCTGGAACCTCAGTTCAGGAACAGCTACTCCTACTAACAGCTACTCAGTTCAGGAACAGCTACTCCTACTGTACAGCTCATTGAACTCACCCAGGACAACTGGTGGGGAGATAATGATGGACAACGGCCATCCCAGGGAATGGAGAGAGTCTGCATCTGCAGGCAGGATAATCCCATTCATCTTCCTCATGGGATATAAGCCCCTCTCAATTGGAGGTGGAGTGGACATCACCTTCCCAGACTCCTCAGGATGAGGAGAAGTGCTATGGACTAGAGTGGACTTACTGGTATTCTACTATAGATGTGTTGTGATTCAAGGAATGGAAAAAATTACAAAACTGATGTGGAGCCAGGGGCCACTGGAGGCTCTGGGGATAGGAAGAGGGAAAAGTAGTTGCAATACAGGGGCTTTTTCAGGACTTGGGAATTGTCCTGAGTGACATTGCAATGATAGATATAGGCCATTTTATATTATCATATAACATGCAGAACTGTGTGGGACAGAGTGTGGTCTACAATGTGAACTATAGTCCATGCTTAATGGGAAAGCCCCAGGATGTGTTTATCAATTGCAATTAATGTGCCACAATGATGAAGGATGTTTATGTGGGAGATTGTGGGAGGTGTGGGAGTTGGGGTGTATGGGAATCCCTATATTTTTTGTGTAACACTTATGTAATCTAAGTATCTTTTTAAAAAATGTTTAAAAATTTAGAAAAAAGAATAAAACTAAGTAATTCCTAGAAAGTCTGGCCTCCTCTTTGCAGAAGCACAGGTGTGGGAGAAGGGATAGATGCCTGCTGAATACAGTGCAATTTACACTCCATCTTAATTTTAGTTCATTTTATCATCTATAAAGAAGAAAAGGAACTCATCATAAAAGAAGTTTAGATAATTACATGAATTTTTGTAAACAAAATAATATAGTGTAATAATAAACAAAACAAAGTATTCTAGAAGGTTATACACCAAATGAAAAGTCATTACCTCTGAGAACAGGAGGGCAGGAAACTGATATTTGCGTTGCTAATCAAAAGGAACTCTACCTTTACCTGCAATTTTATGTTTTTCTTACAAGAAGCAATATACCTGCATTACCTTTGTAATGAAAAAATGATAACCCTTCACGGAATGAATGATGATCCTCCTCTCTCACCCCCTCATTAGTATTTTGTACTTTTGTATTTCTTCATTTTTTGGTCAATTTGCTGTGTGAAAATAGTATCTAATTGCTGTTTTAATAGTAAAAAGACTAAGCATTTATTTCATGATTATTGGGTTTTTGAGCTTCTTCTTTGTGGCATGTTATTATGTACTCTTTGCCTATTGTTCCAATGAGTTTTCCTATTTTTGTTGATGATCTGTGGTAGTTCTTTGTGTGTTTTGATTTTGACCCATTGTAATATATGCTGCAAAATTTTCCCCAGTCTGTGTCTTAACTTTACTTAATATGTATGCTGTCATACAGTCATTTAAAATTATGATAGAGTCAAATGTATCATTTTCTTCATGTTATTTTAATGTTCTGTTTAAGAAGACCATCCCTACAACCAAATAAAAAGTATTGATTATTTTCTTCCCATGTATTTATAATTAGGATTTTTTTTGTTTGAGTATTGTGGGGTAGAATTGTAGTAATATTTATTTTTTCAAATGACCATTCAAAAATGAACAAGAGCTTATTGTGATTAATTCATCTTTACCTTTTGGTCTGAATTAATATATATATAATAATAAAATGACATATGTGCATAGGTCTGTTTATGGGTTTTCTATTCTGTTCTAGTACTCTCTTTGTTTTTTCTAGTACCAACACCTTTCAATTTTAATTACTTCAGCTTAGTAACATGTGTTGATATCTGCCATAGCAAATACTATCCTCTCTCTTTGGTTTTCTTTTTAAAAATTTTCTTGGCTATTTTGAACATTTTAATCCTCCATAAATTTTCAAAATCAGATTGAATTATTAAAAGTATGTTGAGATTTTGGATGGAATTGAATTAAATCTACCAAATAATTCCATGAGAGTCCAAGCACATTCAGTTTAGGGCAACCAGGAGCAAGACTGCAGTATGAAAAAATCAGGTTTCTTGGCCCATCATATTGAGAGACCATACACCAGTGGGTGTCTCACTGAACAAGTAAAAATAGAGTGATTTTTGGAGTTCCAGTACAGTGTAGGTAAATTTTTTTTTATTTTCGACCTTATGCCTCAATGCTTTTTTTTGTTGTTGTTTATTAGAGATGTTGTAGTTTCACAGAAAAATCATGGATAAAATACAGATTTGGTTAAGCTCAAAGCAAATCAGGGCTGTATGTCAAGGCGTCAACATCAGGTCTAAACTACAGAACAGAGACATGGTCCCGTTTCCTTGAAAAGTGTAAAGTTAGGATAGATGTGCAATGTTGCCTCCAGAAATTCTGTGTCTGAAGCTCTGAACCTCGGTTGAATATTGAAGCTGCTTCTCTAAATCAGACTGATTTAGATCTTCAAGGCAGGAGTGGGAACTTGCTGATACAATTTCAAACAGGGATTGTAGATAGTCTGTTGTTTTAGAAAACAGTTTCTCCGTGAGTAAGAAAGCAGCATTTACTCCAAGAGAAAGGTTGTTAGGACATTTTACTGTTGCAGCTTGTTCATGGGAGAAATATTGTATCCTGTTAACTTTATTTCTGTCTGTTAGTTAGGCCTGAAGAATGGCCAAGCAGAATTTATTCTCCAGGATGAAATGAATCTTTCTAATTGAGACTTTTGAGCTATAAACATTTATTTTTCACTCATTAATGCATTTTTGCCATTGCTTAAGTAAAACTCCATAATTTATATTTTCTTTCTTTTTTCTTTTTTTAAATATCCTTAGATTATACAAATGTCACATAAAAAATATAGGGGATTCCCATATTCCCCGCTCCCCACACCTCCCATATTTTCCCACATTAACAACATCCATCATTAGTGAGGTACATTCATTGCGATTGATAAACACATTTTGGAGCATTGCCATTGCACTTGGATTAAAGTTTACATTGTAGTTTACACTCTCTTCCACCCAATTCTGTAGTAGATGGCAAGATTTATAATGGCCTGTATCTGTCATTGTAGTGTCATTCAGAACAATTTCCAAGTCCCCAAAATGCCCCCATATTTCACCTGTTTTTCACTCTCCCTGCCCTCAGAACCTCCAATGGTCACTGCCTCCACATCAATGATATAATTTCTTCCATTTGTAGAATCACAATAAGTCTGCAGTAGAATAACAGTAAGTCTACTTTAGTCTATAGTTCACTTCCCAATTCTGAGGATTCTGGCATGGTGATGTCCACTCCACCGCTAATTGAGAGGTGGCTGTGATCCCATAGAGCCGATGGATGGGACTTTCTTGCTTGCAGTTGTAGACTCTCTCGGTTCCTTGGTATGGTAGTTTTCTATCATCACTTCCATGTTAGTTGTCCTGGGTGAGACCAATGAACTGGAAAGTAGGTGTTGCAACCCCGTTGAGATTCAGGGCCCAGCTGGCACATGGACAGCCCAGAGATTTAAATCCATTGGACGTAGACCTACCAACTCGATACTAATTAGATGTTCAACTAGACGCACAGAAGAACCATGTGTAGGGAAACCACAACTGAGTACATCTCTGTCACTCTGGGGAGCATAAATTCCAAAGTAGGTTCCAGTGGCAAGGCGCCAAACTCCTGAGCTATCTACCCTGAGTATAGTGTCTGTATATTTTTCTTCATACAAACCTTAAAGTTTCCATATAAGGCTTATTTATCACTATATGATCAGTTTGAATTGATAAATACAAATTTTCTGTTATAATTTATATGTGATTGTTGATTTTTTTATTTTGATGTATTTAACTACTTTGCTGAGCTCTTTAATTTTTAAATGAATTTATCTTGTTACATGATTCTTTATAAGTGATGATTATTTTGCTTGAAAATAGTGATAGCTTTTTTCTATTTTTCTATAATTCTCACATATTTGCTTTTTCCATATTTTAGTCCATTGACTGCATCCTTTAGTATAATGTAAATAAAGGCCAACTTTATAGTAATGATAATGTGAATGCTTCTAACGTTTTACCACAACATACATATATTTTCTGGCAGCTTCTGGCAGCTTCTCTTTAAGTTGAATAAGTTAGGTTCTAATTTGGAAAGAGTTTTGTTTTGAGAACTGAATTTTATGAAATTCTTTTTCAGAATCTATTGAAATAATAATAATGTTTTCCCTTTGATCTGTAAATTATAGGTTTTCTAATGTTGAACTATTTCTTAGTTAAGTCCTAATTTTCCCTTTAAGCCATGTTTCTCTTTAGAGCAGTGATCTATTTTATTTGATAACATTCAATAGATTTTGAAAAGAATTTAATAAAATGTTCTTTTATTTTACAACAATTTTCATAAGTAAGTTCAACCTGCAATTTTCTTTTCCTATGTATTATATTATGATTTAACAAATTTATGTTGAATGTATTATAATTTCTTTCTTTTTCTTACTATAGAAACCAAAACCAAACAATAGCTCATGAAAACTATACAAGGATCACAGAGTTCATTTTCATAGGCTTAAAATAACATCCTTGACTGCAGGTCTTCATTTTCTTGCTTTTTCTGGTTTTTTTTTTGTTTTTTTTTTTTACCTCATTACATGACAAGACACCCGGATATGATTATTCTCATCTGGATTGAGTCTCACCTTCCTTTGTGAACATCTGGTTTTTATATCCGTTGTGGGCCCCAAAATGCTTAACAGTTTCTTCACTGACAGGAAAGCCATCTCTTTCCTGGCATGGGTCTGCAGCAGTGGTTCTTTGGGTTCTTTGTGTCCATTGAGTCCCTTCTCTTGGCATCCATGGCCTATGAGCACTTTGTGTCTGTCTGCAACCCATTATTGTATTCACTTGCCATGTCCCAGCAACTCTGCATACCGCTGGTGGTTGGACCCTATGCTGTTGGGTTCCTAAACACCATGACTGACAAAACAGCTGCTTTCAACTTCCCTTTTTGTCACTCCAACATTATCAATCATTTCTTCTGTGACATGTCTCCTCTTCTTTTTCTCATATGCGAAATACCCGCATTAGTAAATTGTTAGTTTTCACTCTGGCTGGAGCTGTACTACTTGCCAATAGTTGGACCACTATATTCTCCTATTTTCACATCCTTACTGCCATCGTGAGGATTCGTTCTACTGATAGACGTTGAAAAGCCTTTTCCATCTGCTCGTCCCACCTAACAGCTATTTCCATCATGTTTGGGACTCTCTTCCTTATCTATGTGCAGCCAGTTGCATTTTTTCTCTGGACCACAATAAAGTGGTATCTGTGGTCGGCACATCTGTGATCCCCATATTAAATGCCCTCATCTACAGCTTGAGAAATAAAAAAGTGAAAGATGTGCAAGATTATCACTGGGAGGACGTATTGCATCAAAACTTAAATTCCCATCTATAATGGAAAATAAGTATGAGGAAAAGCTTCCAGACCTGGCTAGACTATCTGGTTATGGTCACAATATGCTAAGTATTTGCAGCATTTTGTGGATGCTATCCTTCCATCCTTCCATGAGGCTTTTGTTTTAGCATCTGTTTTTTAAAGCTGCATTTCATCATGTACCTATAGAAAGTAAAAATTCCTGTTGACCCACAGAGTCATAACAATTCTGTTTCCCCAAAACATCTTCTCTATTGGGACTATGATAAAAGTGAATAAATGTTGGAACTTTCTAGACTCTACTACTATCACTTAATTTGGAACACTTTACATATCCAAGACTATAGGAATTTATTGGGACAACATATATATTACCTACCCCATATATAGAATTGAAAACACCAAATAGGGTGATCAAACTCAGTTCACAATTGTTTTTTTAAATTAATCTCCATGTCATGTCCCTTTTAAATTTTAAGTATCTATTTTCTTTATTATTGTCTTCTTAAAATAAGCCATGATCATTGCAGTAAAAAAGAAAATATAGACAAGCAAAAGAGGAGCAATAAAAATAAAAATCCTAAATCTTACTCTTCTCTTCTACAAAATGAAAAATTCTGGTAATTCCTGGATGCCTCTCCACATATTTGACAATTAAGTTGTTACAACTCTTACTTTATTGTTTCATAGTTAAGTGTTTCTAGTTCTTTTAGATTAAAATAAATATGGAAGCTTACTAAAATTTTTTTTAAAATGCCAAAACTTAATACAGAAACCACAAAAATTCTAAAAATTCAGAGAAAATGAGTATTGAGAAGTCGAAAGTGAACTAGAATACAGAAAAGCTTATATCCATTTTCATGTTAGTGTTTTTTTTTATTTTCAAATATAAAAAGAATATAATAGTATGAAGTTAAAAATATTTTAACACCTTTCTGCCCTCTGAAAACATTTTGAAGAATTCAAGAGGGATTAGAGTTATTTTCACAGAAGCTAAAATGATTTTTGAAAAGAGTCTATTTGGTACAAACCAAAGTCTGCCAGCATTTTAGCTCTGATAGTTCAGCATGATCTAAAAATATAAAATTTATTTCTATATTATAGAAAGCCCTGCACCTGGGAAGGAAAAGAAAAAGGTGGTTGATACATGCCTTAATAGTGATATCAGTGAAAAAACAAACAAACTAGGACACAGATTTAGCTCAAGCACTTACCCAAATGAATTTCATGATTCACGATAAGTGAATGCTTTCTTAGGCAGCATTGATAGAGTGACAGGGTCACAATCATTCCCCTATGCTTAAAATCAGTGTAGAAAATTTTGTTAGTGGAGCACAAAGAAGATATAAATAACATATAATTTCACAATTCACATATAAAAACCGTGGTCAGTTTGATATATTTATTTCCATTATTTTCATATATATGTGTATAATATATATAGAATTCAGAAAGGTATGTGTGTAAATAATCTGTTTTATAAGACAATGGTATTCTGAAAAATAAGTATTCTTTCCATTTGATTTTGTTCGCACACATAGTCTATTTTAAAACTTGTGTTTATCTTCTTCCAGTATTTCTCTATTTATTTGTATATATAATATTTTTACAAGATTTAATATGAAAATGTTATTTTAATTTTTCATCTTTTTTATTGTAGTAATAAATATACAACTCAAAATTGCCCAATTTAACCACTTTCAGGTGTACCATTCAGTAGTATTAAATACATTAAGAATATTAATTTACCAGCAACAATATCCTTTGCCATTTATTTTTAACCTGTTTTTAATTAAGACAGAAAGCCTAGACATTTTCTAATAAATTATTTTCTATTATACATTCTCTTCAAAAGGATTTTTAATTGCTAAAATAGTTCATTAAATTAATGAATATGTATGTAGTGACTTCTAATTGGTAGACTTATTCCATGATTTGAGGATTTAGCAGTGAACAGTCTCTTCCTCCAGGGAGCGTACGTTCTATTGGTGGGAGAGAGGCAAGTGAATAAAGGCTAACCTGGTAAAGATCAGTACAACTACACAAAAGGAAAGAGGATATGATGATGGAGGATATCTTGGGGTAGAGGCAGGATCATGCAGCCAATGTGAAGTGGGATTGGAGTTCTAGCCCAGACTCCTAGACTCTAAAGTTTATTGTTTTAGCCGGTATACTAAGGTGATTATTGTAGTGAGCTTTCCTGGGAAAAAGAATAGCTGAGGATAAAAGAAGCCAAGTAGCATCCATTTTCCTCTGCCACAGCAACTGTAGACATATGTCCCATCTTTCATACCCCTTCTTCTTTAAATCAAGCCCCACTTATAGCTGAATCAAGGTAAAGAATGTTTGGTCTTGTGACCAAGTACTAACCAATGATTTAGGAGTGGAAGATTTGTGAGGGGCTTCTGGGAAGTCTCAGATTTTCAATGGAGTGCCCTTCCTCTTAACTTTCTTTTTTCCTATCCATGGAATGCAGGTATAATGGCTGGGCCCTAAGCAGTCATCTTTTACCATGAGGAAACAGTTAGGTTTCTGATGCTACATAGCTGCCACCTCAGCTATACGTTGGTGTAACAGTTTGAGGACCCCAGAAAATCATGTCCTTAGGGCTAATCCATTCCTGTGGGCGTAATCCTATTGAACGTGAGAACTTTTGATGAGATTTCTTCAGTAGAGTGTTACCTAGGCTGGGCCTTAATCTTCTTAATGGTGTCCTTTATAAATGGGATGAATACAGAGAGAAAGCCACAGGAGTAGAGAGAAAACCACAGGAATCCAGAAGCTGAAAGCAACAAAATCTCGAAGAGAAGTGAGACCATCAGATGGCACCATGTGCCTTGCATTATGAGAGAGGGGTCCAGGATCACAAGCAGCCTGCCTTTGGGGAGAAAGCATCACCTGTGCTGCCTTGATTTGGACATTTTTCTCAGCCTTGAAAATATAAGCTTACAACCTAATAAATCCACTTTAAATGCCAAACCATTTCTGGTATATTGCATTTTGGCAGCCTAGAAAACTAAAACAGTTGGTTACTTACAGACTTGTGTTATATGAGAGAAAATAAACACTTTAAAATTACTTATTTAAGATACTGTTATTTTAGGTTTCCTATCACATGTAGGCAAGCCTACCAAACTGCAACAATTGCCTCTTGGGGAAAAATCCACACCACACATTTCATTGTTTATTGGCTGGATGCATTAAAAAAGAATCAAATTGGGAAAATATAGTTGGGGGAAGATTTCTGCTCATTTACTGTCTTCCTCTTTGATGCCCTTCAAGAGAAACAAATGCTGGGCATATGATTGGCACAATTACTATTTACTGACTGGGCCACATTTTCTAGTTGAGAACATGATTGTGTTTTAAAATGTTCCCCACCCTGGCACATCTCTCTTTATACCTTCTCCTGCCTGTTCCTTTCATGTGCTAGACATCCTGGAGCCCTCTTAGAGCCCAGGAATCTTTCTTTTGTACTTGCCCAGGCACATCTGTCACATCTACATGTCCCAGTTTCCTATAATGTAAGCCTGAACAGACAATGATAAAATCCTTAGATATAGATTTTGGCTCAAGAGAAAAAAGTTACGTTTCTCCTTCAAATAAGAAGCATATTTTCATGCACTTCACCAGAGGGCCCTTTATTAGAAAATTATCAATATTAAGGCAGTTCTGGGTCTCTGATTATATCATAATAAAATGATCAAAAGCTTGTGCCAATATCTAATTAGTAGACTGACTAATTGATTAAGTGTATACAGGCCTGGAAAAAAATCTGGAAGAACAAATATGAAACTATGAGCTGTGTTTATCTCTGGAAAGTGGTTAAGAGAAAGGGGGAAGAAAAAAGTTTCATAATACATCTTATAAAATAAATTATTTGAATTTTTGGACAAGAGGCATGCATTATGTTTAAAATAAGATAAGAGTCCAGGGGCAGCAATTGAAACTAAGTGACAATTATAGAAAATCAAATTATTGTGTTATAAAGTGAGCTAAGGTGTTTTTTTTTCTTTCTTATAACAGGGAGGAACAGGGAAAGAGAGATAAAAGTGATGTTAAAAAAGGAAAACTGGAGAGGGACAACTAATCCATTGCATATGTATATATACATATATATGTATATATATAATAAATTTCCAAAAAATGAAAGATAGTAAAATGGAAGAGAAGCAATAATGAAAACCAAATTTGAAAACATGTTCCCAGAACTGAAGAAAGACTTTGGTTTCAAATTGGAAAGTACCGAACACAATGAGAATTACACCAGAAATATTCTGGTAAATATTTGCATTTTGAGCAAAAGGAAAGAAAAAATGCCAGAATGAAATAGAAAAAAGTGTTACATTCTTTAAAACACAGGATTAAAGGTCAAATTGGTATCAGTCTTCTCCATAGAGGCCAACAGAACAGGACTTATCACCTCTTATCAAGTCCCCTAGAAGGAGCCTGTGGTCCCTCCTCAGGCCTGATCTGGAAGCTGTGCCCAGAGTGTCATGCTCACTGACGTCCTCTCCTGGGTCTAGTGCCCATCTCTGTGATTTGGGCAGAAAGAGCCAATGACAGAGAGTCCACCAGGTGGGCGAGATTCCCTAAAGTTAAAGAGTGGTACCCTAGACAAAAGAACAGAAAAATCATATCTGGTTGGACAGACCAACACATTTGGAACATGGGACTTCCAAAGAAGAGATAGACCGTTTTCATATCTTCCTATTCCCCACCAATCAAAGAAACAATCTGGAGGAGGAGAGAAAGCACACTTTTAATTTTATTACTTCATTATTTTTCCTGATTTTAGAATCATGTGCTCTGTGTGTGTGTGTGCATGAGAGAAAGAGAGAGACAGAGAAAGAGAAGGAGAGAGAGAATATATATATGTGAATGGCCAGCAATATTCAGCTTATACAAGTAAGTCTATATTGCACAATTTAAAATAAAACCTAATATCTAATATTACAGGTAATTTAAACAAAAATTGGGAGACTGTTGTTGAGGAGGTGTAGTGAAATCACACTAAACATTTTATCTTTCACTGGATGAGAAAAGAAATTCTAACACAGAGCTTCATTCTTGGGTTTGTCAAAGAAATATAGTTTTAAACATAGTTTTATATACTAAAATTAAAGGTCAGCTTCAGTAGAAAAAGTCTATGACATATTACTTACAAATTATTGGAGAAAATAAAAAGCAAAGAAAATTTAAACAGTATTGCATAAGTTATGCAATAAATGTGAATAATTAACAACTACCATGATAATATAAATTAGCATAAGAATCCATTTTCTGTTCAAATACAAGGTAGACCACAATTCGGTGAGCTAACGTGGTAATGGTTTCTTCTTATGGTATGATTAAACTTTGCCACTAGATGGCAGCATCAGCTCATCAATCTCAATATGGTTGTCCAATAAGTTTTCTCAAATACTTGAAAGTGTTAAGATAGGCTTTGACAATGGAAGAAATTACAAAATTGATGTGGAGCCAGTGGCCACTGGAGGAGCTGGGGGCAGGAAGAGGGAAAAATAGTTATTATATGGGGACTTTTTCGGAACTTGGGAATAGTCCTGAATGACACTACAATGACAGACAGAGGCCATTTTATATCATCACATAACATGCAGAATTGTGTGAGAGAGAGTGTAGACTACAGTGTGAACTATGGCCCATTGTTAATGGCAAAGCCCCAGGATGTCTTTATCAATTGTAGTGAAAGTGCCACATGAATGAAGGATGTTTATGTGGGAATGTGTGGGAGGTGTGGGGAGTGGGGCATATGGGAATCCCTATAGTTTTTGTGTAACATTTATGTAATCTAAGTATCTTAAAAAAATTTTTTAAATTATTAAAAAAAAGGAAATTGAGGACACTAATAAATTAAAATAACAACCACGAAAACCAAACAAGATCATATGAAGAAAATTCACATGGATATGCTCTGAATATGTGACTATGTTAATTTTCTAACTTGGAGAAAGAGGAGACTTTAAGAAATTCACATTTATTATTCTTTTTTGTTTTTTTTTTTGTGATTCACTGATATGGTACAAATAATAAAATCTTATTAATACCAAAAAAAAAAAAAAAAAAAAAAAAAAAAGGACAGGCTTTGAAAAGTAGTATATGAATGATTTGTGGAGAACTGTGAAACCTTACAATCAAATGCAAATTTTTGTGTCTGTGTGCGCATGTGCATTTATTCCACAAAAAAGGACCAGAGTTTTCATAAAATTCTTTAAAGTTCATGGTACATAAAATTTTATAATAACTGTTTTAGTACAATATTTTCATCTTTTTGATTGGGAAACTAACATACAAAGTTACTGTTATTTATGCATAACATATAAAAGATATTCCTCTGAAATGTAATAGAATTATGGCACATGTTTTCGAGATACATGTAGTTCAGAGCTTTTTACTTTTCCACCAAACATTCTTATAACTTCTTATGTCATCATAGCAATAATAAAGAAAATGATTTTAACATTCTTTACTCCTTTTAAAATAAATGAAAGTATGTAAAATTTCCATTTTTATTACCACTCCCATCTTTAAATATTGACAAAAGTGTGGAATATTTGGCAAATATTTATTTTTGTGTTTCTATGGATTTGTGTTCTCTGGTTCTATGGTTTGTGTTATCCCAATTATTCTGGAGTTTTTAAATATATAAAAAGAATTGTTCCTTTTCATGGGATAATACTTAAATATCAATAATATGAGTTATTGAAACACTCTTTAAGAACAGGCTATGTTGTGGAACACAAGTATCAGGTAATGCTGCTAAGTCCTGTAAATATATTTCTACTTTAATACAACCCTGTAGGGTAGAAAGTATCTTCCTCCAAGAAATAAGGACATCTGAGGGTCATAAAGTTGAGTGGCTTGCCTGAAGCTACACAGGAAGCAGACATAGATATCAAAGAAAATTCTGAGTCATTCTCCAGCTCTCCTTTACCCTTATTAAGTTACTTCCCCTTTTGTTTATATTTTATTAGAAAATGTGTAACATAATGATATTAATTTGATTCAGCTGTTTCCTGCCAGTATCACATTGCTTTAACACTTATTTATATAAAATATTTATTATTTAATATATCTGGCTTTTATATCCCACATATCATTTTTGGATTTTTTCTTGATACACTTTCTTGATTTCTTTTACAAGAAATTTAGAATTGATTGTATCAATTAAAAATGTCATTTTGGAAAAAATAGCCCCTATACAAAATTTGAGAATATCTCGTTGGAAAATTTCTATGTAAAGTTTGTCAACAGCAATAACTTTAATAAATTAGTGATTCTTTTCCCTTGGCATTCCTTATTCAATGATCCTGAAAAAAACTGATTGACGGAGTTTCGTCATCAGAGTACTTCAGTTTATAAGAACACAAAGAGTAAACGGAATTTCTTTGACAACCTATTCTTTCCATGTATTGGTGCTCTCTGCATTGTTCACCTTAAGTAACAGTCTTGCAAAAGGTGTTAGTTGACCTTTGGCCCTGGAGCCTTCAGCTCCACCAGGCATTAACCCTTAGGTGACTGGATTGTAAGGAAGCTTGGAGTATCTAGAAAATATTTGGATTTTCTAGGAGAAGATCAGATGTGTTTTGCTCAATAAAAAAGCAGCAGAGAGTCATGGAAGAGAAGAGATCATATTAATAAAAATGATAAAGTGAAAGGGGTTTAAACATTGTGAGGATTTTAAGGAAACTACAATGCAGAGACAAAATTAAAAAGTCACATGGGAGGCTTTAAAGACAGACTTGGCCCTTCAAAATCAAATTCACGTTTGAGAGCCCTAATTTGAAGAGTTTTTGGAAAATGCAGAGGAAAAAGTAAACATGATTAGAGAGATAAAAAAAACAAAATGATAGAAAAAACAGATGAAATACTCAAATGCATGTAGTCTGGTGTTGCTGTACAGACCAGAAAATATGGTGGACATCATTCCTGAATATGTGGAGTTTACAGGTTGGTAGATCCAAGATGCACTCCCGCTGATTAGGCTTTTTATATATGAGCCTAGCCTTTCTGTAATAAACGGAGGAAATAACAATATGTATCTATTCCAGGGCTATTCTGAAGATTAAATTAGATAATGGATGTGGAATCACATTGTTAGCTATAAAGGTATTCTGCTGTTTCCTATAAAAACTATTCACTGCAAACAAAAGAATTTTATAAACAGGCTGTTATCTGAAATATGCAAGATTTCCCAATATTGATTCCTTAAGGATTTTAGAATGCAATAATGGGAGGGAAAGTGGAGAGAGCATGGGACAGGAAAGAGCTTGGGTTTTGGATGGAGTGGGCAAGATTTTGGGTTTTGGAGACAATCATCTGAATTTGAATTCTAGTTACATCACTTGAGTTTTATGATTTTTTAGGTATCTTTAATTCCATCTATAACTTGGGGATAATAATACCCAATCCACTAAGCATTTGTAATCAATTTCTTGAAGAAGCTTAAGTTCACAGGGTGCAAGCAAAAACAACTTCATTTTTTTTCATCATTTCACCTTCAGAATGCTGTTATCTCAAAACTTCCTAATACTCATTAATACTTCAGACAGTTCTAATAGTTTTTCCTTTCACTTGGAAGTAAAGAACAAATTATTCTCTTTTCCAAATATTAAAGTGTCAAGTCCAATGCAAGCTGCACTACAAATCTTTATTCAAATTAAAACATCCTCCCTCCTCCACCATGGGCTCTGGAGCCTCTAGTGATGGAATGGAGTGAATCGGATTCTCTATTTGTTGTTCTGCTTCCTTCCCACTCTATAGCTGCCATATGTGGCCAGTCCAGAATCAAATGCTGGAAGGGACAGAGAGAAAAGAGAGCAGAAAAGGCACAGTTGACTGAGGTGGAAACCAGAGTCAGCAACTTCTATATGATGGACAGGCACACAACATTTTTACTGGTTCTGCACAGATTAACCCTCAGCTTCCCATTCTCTAAACTCCTATTTTCTTGTGACCTGTATTCTAATTATTAACTCCATGAGTTCACACAATATATTTATTTCATAATAGCAAAATCAAACAGTATTCGTCCTTTTTTGTCTGGCTTGCTTCACTCACATTATGTCCTCCAGGTTCATCCATGTTGTCATATGCTCATGACTTCATTTTTTCTTACAGCTGCATAATATTCCATCCTTTGTATTCACCACACTTGTTTATCCATTCATCAGTTAATGAACACCTGGTTGTTTCTAACTTTTGGCAATCATGAATAACACCTTTATGAACATCGGTGTGCAGATGGCTATCCGTGTTACTGCTTTCAGTTCTTCTGGTTATATACCTAGTAATGGTACTGTCAGGTCACATGGCAAGTCTATTCAACTTTCTTAGGAATTGACAAACAGTCCTTCTCGGAGGCTGTACCATTCTACATTCCTACCAACAGTGAATAAGCATTCCTATCTCTCTACATCCTCTCCAACATTTACAGTTTTCTGACTTTTTAACAGTGGCCAGTCTAATAAGTGTGAAAAGATATCTCATTGTAGCTTTGATTTGCATTTCTTTAATCGCTAGAGATATTGAACATTTTTTCACGAATTTCTTCATCATTTGTGTTCCTTCTTTGGACAATTGTCTTTTCAAGTCTTTTGCCCATCCTTTAATTGCGTAGTTTTCTTATTGTTTAGTTATATGATCCCTTTGTATATGACATAGATTAAACCCTTATTGGATATGTGATTGCCAAATGTTTTCTCCCAGTAAATTTGCTGCCTTTTCACTGTTTTGACAAAGTTCTATGAGGTGCAAACACATTAATTTTGAGGAACTCACATTTACCTATTTTCTCTTTTGTTGCCCATGCTTTGGGTTTAAGGTTTAAGAAACTACTGCTTACCACAAGAACTTGAAGATGTTTTCCTATATTTTCATTGAGGATTTCTATAGTTGTAGCTTTTATATTTAGGTCCTTGATCCATTTTAAGTTAATTTTTGTATAAGGTATGAGATAAGGGACCTCTTTCTTTCTTTTGGATATGATTATCAAGTTCTGTCAGCACCATGTTTTGAATAAACTGTTCTGGCCCAGCTGGTTGGGCTTAAGAGCCTTGTCAAAAATCACTTGATTTTAGATGTGAGGGGCAATTTCAGAGTTCTTGATTCAGTTCCATTGGTCTATCTGTCTGTATTTATGCCAGTACCCTGCTGGGTTTTTTTTTTTGTTTGTTTGTTTGTTTGTTTAACCACTGTAGCTAAGTAATATGCTTTAAAGTCAGGAAGTGAGAATCCTGTAAATTCATTCTTCTTTTTTTTAAAGACATTTTTTGGCTATTCAGAGCTCCTTACCCTTCCAAATAAATTTGATTGTTGGCTTTTCCATTTCTACAAAAAAGGCTGTTGGGATATTTATTGTGATTGCTTTGAATCTGTAAATGAGTTTGGGAAGAATTGACATCTTAACAATATTTAGTCTTACAATCTATGAACACAGAATGTCTTTCCATTTATTTATGTTTCTTCGGTTTCTTTTAGTAATGTTTCATAGTTTTCTGAAAACATGTCCTTTTTTACTGGGTTAAGTTTATTCCTAAATATTTGATTGTTTTAGTCATTATAAATGGAATCTTTTTTCTGATTTCCTCCTCAGATTGCAAATCAGTAGAATATAGAAGAGCTAGTGATTTTTCCATATTAATCTTGTATCCCGCCACTTTGCTTAATTTGTCTTTTAATTCTAATAGCTTTTTGTGGATTTTTTAGGAATTCTTAGATATAGGATCATGCCTTCAGTGGATGGTGAAAGTTTTACTCCTTCCTTTATTATCTGGGTGCCTTTTATTTCTTTTTCTAGCCTAACTGCCCTAGGTAGAATTTCTAGCACAATATTGAATAATATGGTGACAGTAGGCATTCTTGTCTTGTTCCTGATCTCAACAGGAAAGCTTTCAGTCTTTCATCATTGAGTACAATGCTACCTGTAGGTTTTTCATATATGCAATTTACCATAATGAGAAAGCTTACTTCTATCTTTTATAATGTTATTAACATGAAAGGTTACTGTATTTTGTCAAATGCCTTTTGTGCATCAATCATGTGGATCATTTGATTTTTCTTCTTTAACTTATCAACGTGGTTGATTACACTAATCGATTTTCTTGTGTTGAAATACCTTTGCATACTAGGAATAAAACTCAATTGATCGTGGTGTATAATTCTTTTAATGTGCTTTTGGATTTGGTTTGCAAACATTTTGTTGAGGACTTTTGCCTCTATATTCATTAGAGATATTGGTGTATATTTTTCTATTTTTGCAGTATCTTTATCTGGTTTTGGTATTAGGATGATGTTGGCTTCATGGAATGAGTTTGTTGGCATTCTTTCCTTTCATGTTTCTTGGAAGAGCTTGAGCAAGAATTGGTATTAGATCATCTTTGAATGATTGGTAGAATTCAACTGGGAAACCATCTGTTCCAAAGCCTTTCATCTTTGGAAGGTTTTTTTTTCTTTTTAATATACTTAAAAATTTTATTTAAAGATACTTAGATTACATAAATTTTACATAAAAAATGTAGGGGATTCCCATATGCTCTACTCCTTATGTCTTCCACACTTTCCCACATTAACAGCATCTTCATTAGTGTGGTAAATTTGTTACAATTGATGAACACATATTGGACCATTGCCACTAAGTGTGGATTGTAGTTTATATTATAGTTTAATCTGTCTCCTGCACAATTTTTAAGTTATGATAAATATATAATGACCTGTATCTGTCTTTGAAATGTCATGCAGTACAATTCCAATGTCCCAAAATGCCCCCATATTACACCTATTTTTCCCTCTCCCTCCCATTAGAACCTCTAGTGGCCACTGCAACCTCATCAATGAAAAAAGTTCTTCCATTGCTAGAATATCAATAAGACTACAGTAGAGTAACAGTAAGTCTACTCTAGTCCATCGTTCATCCCCCAATCCTGAGGATTCTGGGATGTGATGCCCACTCTACCTCTAATTGAGCAGGTACTTAGATCCCATGAGACAGATGGATGGGATTATCTTGCTTGCAGTTATAGACAATCTCTGTTCTTTGGGATGGTCATTGTCCACCATTATTTCATTGTTAGTTTTCCTGGGTGAGTAAAATGAACTGGAGAGTAGGTCTTGCAACTCTGTTGAGATTCAGGGCCCAAATGGCATGTGGAAAGCCGAAATATTAAGTCACTTGAACATAAACTTATCAACTCTATTGGCTTAAACTATAGGTTTAAATAGAAGGGGCAGAGGAGCCATGTGTAGGGAAACCACAAATGAGTCCAGCTCTTTCACACTGTCAGTCTAGCTATGGGTTTGTCAATTTTGTTGATCTTTTCAAAGAACCAATATTTGGTATTTGTGTTTCTTTCTATAGATTTTTTGTTGTTGCTGTCCTTGCTTTCTGCTTTGATCTTTACTATTTCTTTGGCTTGGTTTGGGCTAAGTTTGCTGTGCTTTTTCTAGTTCCTCCAGAGGTGCTGTTAGATCTTCAATTTTAGATCTTTCTTATTTTTAAAATAAGCATTGAATGATATAAATTTCCCTCGCAGCACTGCCTTTGTGGTGTCCCACAGGTTGTGATATATTGTGTTCTCATTTTCATTTGTCTCAAGACATTTGCTAAATTCTCTTGCAATTTCTTCTCTGACACACTGATTATATGAGTGTTTTGTTTAATCTCCATATGTTTATTAATTTTCCCTTCTTCTATTCATTATTGATTTTTAGCTTCATTTCATTATGATCAGAAAAAGTGTTTTATTTAATTTCAGTCTTTTAAAATTTATTGAGATTTGTCTTGTGTCCCAACATATGGTCTATATTTGAGAAGGATCCATGGGCACTTGTAAAGAATGCATATCCTCCTGCCTTGGGGTGCCATACTCCATAGATGTCTGTTAGGTCTAGTTCATTTATCATATTATTCAAGCTGTCTGTTTCTTTATTTATCCTTTGTCCAGGTGTTCTAATCAATACTGAGAATGATGTATTGAAGTCTTCAACACTTATTGTAGAGATATCTATTTCTCCCTTCAATTTTGCCAGTGTGTGCCTCATGTATCTTGGGGCATTCAGGTTAGGTGCATAAATAATTTGCATAGTTATTTCTTCTTAGTGAATTGCCCCATTTATTAATATATAATGACTTTCCTCATCCCTTATAGCATTTTTGCATTTATAATCCATTTTTTCTGATATTAGTGTTGCTACTCCATCTGATTTTTGGTTGCTATTTGCATGGAATACCGTTTTCCAACCTTTCATTTTTAACCCGATTGTGTCCTTGCATTTGAGGTGAGTCTTTTAGAGAACATATAGATGGCTTATATTATTGTATCCATTCTACCAGTCTATGGTTTTCATCGGGAAGTTTAAGCCATTAACATTCAATATTATTACTGTAAAAGTGTTACTTATTCATCTTTTTTGTACTTTGGCTTTCCTGTTTACATATTGTACTATTATTTGTCTTTTTACCCTTTAATTTACCTTCCTAATAATCTTCATTTCTATACTCTTCTCCTAGTGTCTTTCTCTTGCTTATCCTTTTCAGGATGCAGCACTCCCATTAATATCTGTCATAATTCTGGTCTTTTGGTAACATTCTATCAGTTTTTGTTTGTCTGTGAAAATGAACTCACCCTTGTTTTGTTTTGTTTTCTTGTTTGTGTGTATGTGTGTGTGTGTGTGTTTTGAGGTACCAGGCTGGGGAGTCCTCATATGTGGGAAGCTGGTGCTCAACCACTAAGCCACATTGGCTCCCCTGAGTTGATGGTTTCATTTCTTTGCTAGTGTTTTTTTTTTTTTTTTAGGAGGCACCAGGAACCAAACCCAGGACTTCCAAAGTGGGAAGTAGGTGCTCAACCTCTTAAGCTATATCTTTTTGCCACACCCTTATTTTTGAGTGACAGCTTTGCCAGATAGAATTCTTGGCTGGCTCTTTTTCAATTTCAGTACCTTAAATACACCATACCACTTTCTTCTCTCCTCCATGGTTTCTGATGGCACTTAATCTTATTGAAGTACACTTTTAGATGATGTTTTGCTTTTATCTTGCTGCTTCCACAATCCTCTCTTTATCTCTGATATTTGTCATTCTGAATAGTAGATGTCTCCAGGTAGGTCTATTCTAATTTATTCAGTTTGGTTTGCATTGTCCTTCTTAGATATTGATAGTTATGTGTTTCATAAGGACTGGGAAGTTTTCTGTCATTATTTCCTCAAATATTCTTTCTGCCCCCTTTCTGCTTTATTCTCCTTCTGGAACAGTGATAATGCATGTGTTTGTGTATTTTACTGTCATTAAATTCCCTGAGACCCTCTTCCATTTTATCCATTCTCCTCTCTTCCTTTTCTCCTGTCTTTTCCAGTTCATATGTTCTGCCTTTAAAATCACTATTTCTGTCATTGAGCAATTCAAATCTGCTCTTATGTGCTTCTAATGTGTTTTTAATCTCATCCATCATGTTTTTCATTGCCATAAAGTCTGTTACTTTTCTTTGCAGACTTTCAAATTGTACTTTATGTTCGCCCAGTATCTTCTTAATATCTTTTATCTATTTAGTCATATTTTCTTTCAATTCTTTGAATTGATTTAGGAGTGTTGTGTGATTATCACTGATTAATTTTCTTAAATCCTGTATCTCTTCAGGACATTTAGTTTGTTCCCTTGGCTGGGCCATCTCTTCATGTTTCCTACTGTGGATTGTAAGTTTTTGCTGATGTCTAGGCATCTGAATATGTTGGTGAATTTACTTTGATGGACAATTTCTCTCTTATCTATTTTTTTTTTCCTCAGCCTTTCTTTGATATTTGGTTCAACTTATTCTAAGTCTTTATAATTGCCCAGTTTAAGTTATCAAAATCATGCCAGGGACTCACTAATGGGGTGCAGATTTTCTCAAAGAGTTAGGGTAGATAAAGAACCAAAAGCAGGTTTTGTCCAGCAATTTCCAGACCAACTAGCAGATGGCACATGTCGGCACACCTTTCTATGGAGGTGTTTGATTCTTCATTTTCCTGTGTTTTGGTCTGGCCAGAGTCGACAGTCAAAGCTGGCTCTGCTGATCGAATCCACTGAAGAAGCCCCTCCCCAACAACCACGCCCCCCTTTTCCTTTGTATCAGCTTATAGGGGAAAAGATGACTGTTCTCCTCTCAGTCAGCTGCAGTAAGACAGGGTTTTTTTTTTTCCCCCAGCTTAATATCTTCTGGTTGGGGTAGGGGAGGATTTGGTAACACATTTGTTATTTTGAGTACTTCATCTTTCTGGCCCTCACTCTCCTGGGAGTTGTGTAGATCTGCCCTGGTCTGCTGACCCCCAAAATCAGGTCATTTGGACAGCTAATGGCTCTTTCTCTATTGTTTTTTTAGAGAGTTGAACCCTGCCTGCCTCATCTGATTCCATCTTCCCACAATTACCTCAGGTGATTTTTTGATTTGTGACAATCACTAAACATTGCTGCATGTAAGAAAATTTGATTTCTTTGTTATTACTAGTTTCCTCATTATCAGAACCTTAATATCTTATAACTGAGAAAAATGTAGATTATCATATAGATGTTTTTTTTTTCCTAGAGTAATGTGATAACAAATAAAGACCTTATTTTTGTTATGTACAAATAAAGCGACTTTACTTCTTTTAGAACTGTCAGAAATAACTGTTTAAGTTAATTTACCCATCACTTCTGCATTGGAATTTAAGTAATATCAGTTTGCAGAAAAATCATAAGGTGGAGGACACAAGAAAACTACTTTCTGAAATATATTTTGGGTCAGATGATGAGAATAAGAATATTATATCCCTACTGAAGTGACCACGTAATTTTAAACTCAGATTTTCTTGTATGTAAATTGAAGATAATATTCATCCTAAAGTGTTATTTATATGAATCTAATTTTTTGTACAATTTGATAGTGTATCAACAAGGCACTCAAAAAGAGATTCTTTTGAAGCAAAGAACCAAACAACAACAATACACTAACTATAAGGAAATCACACTATCATAATGAAATGAGACTCCCTGTAAAATTAAAAATTAATGCATTGTTTACCATGTTACGCATTTTCTGTCGTATAATAAGCACTTAATACATGGATCTACAGCATTATCTTTATTGCTTCATGCTCCACTCACACATTGCCATCCATGAGATGTATATCTGTATATTTTCCACTTATTTTTTGGTCTAGGATGTTGTCTTTCGCACACTGTAAACAGCATTGACTGGAGTTCAATCAACCAAAGTGAGAGGATAGTTCTCTACATAACTATTATTGGATTGTTTCTGCTGAAATTGGGGAGCCAGTGAGCTGTGTGGGTAATACACTGATTTATAGATAGGACTCAGGAGGAGATAAAGATGATTCACTACCATAGTCTCTATCTTTGTTTAGGACGAAGTGCTCTTTATGACATCACAAACATTTTTGTTCTTTGGCCCTTCATATACCTAGAATGGAAGGAAAAGGGCATCCCCAAGTCATCTTGCCCAAACAATGTTTCCCAAACTATGTCAGATATGAAGAGATATAGAAAAAAATTCATAATAAAATAATTTGTGGAAGATCGCATCTTATGCATTTTTTCCTTTTACTTGTGATAAAATTAATTAGACTTTGAGTAGTGATAGAGGGAAGCATTGTCACTGTTATTTAGTTGACTTCCAAATTTCTCTTTGTTTCTTAGAGAAAAATGAAGGAAAAAAATGTTTAGGTTGTTGTCAATCTTAGCTTTGACAAATGTCTTGCATCATGGATATTAACAAGCATAATGCTAGCTAAACATGTGAAGGTGGAGGAACATTTTCTAATCTTAAAAGTGGTGTGGAATAAATTCAAAATGATAGATAGATTTGAGCCAACAACATAAAACTTCCTTAGATTAGAGCATTAAAAATCAATTTAAATCAGGGAAATAATTGTAGAAAATAAGCACATAGTAAGTTTCTATTAAACATTTTTGGAAGTCCTCATATCTAGTGAGGAATGGTTCTGAAGAGAATAACAAGAGAAAGGGAAGTTTATATGCTTATACAGAAATTAAAAAGCATCTCACATCACAGTAAGTAAAATAGAGATTTAAACAAGATGTCCTTTATTAATTATGAAATTAGGGTTTTGTTTTTATAAATGACTAAAGGATTTCAAAATATTTATTAAAAGTTTCTAAAATGTTCTTACAATTTTACTCAGTAATTCAATTTCAGATAATCTGTCCTAAGGAAATAATCCAAAAGAGGAATAAGGCAGGGAGACACCTTTTATTCAGAAATGTAATTGTCACTGTGTATGTACATAACACAAGATTCTCCTGGCTTCATTAGCTAATAGTTAAAAAATGGCATTATCTTTACTTTAGTATCAAATTACAATGAACACAAGGTACCATCCTTTTTGGTTGCAAGAAAGGTAGAGTTTTACATTTCTTTTTCTCCATATATTTCAGGGTGTCCCCGGGGGATACAACTCAACGATCTCTGGGTGCCTCTGCTCCCATTCTTACAAGTCTTCTCTTCTCCTTCCCAGCAGCAGCTACCCTTTCCTGCACCATTTCCTCCTCAACCTGGAAACAGACCCACCTTATCTTAAATCACCTACAGCATAGCTGAGGTCAGGTAGCAAGTTTCAATGACATTTTATTATAGATCAAAGCTAATAAGAGAGAAGTATAGTTCTGAAGAAAACTTGGAGCTGTAATCAGCCATAGCTTTCCCTGAGTCTACAGGGCTGGCTTTGTGGACTTCAGCAGAACAACCCATCAGAGTAAGGACTCCATTGATAGATTCTTTGGCAAAGACTTGGTATTCAGTCTGGGACAACACCACATGCAACCCTTACAGCTGAGTTTTGGTTGAGTTTATACAATCTGAGGTGAGGTTTTTGTAGTCTTGTCATCCTTTAAATGTGCTACTTGTAGAGTCTCAATCCTGTATTTCTGATGAAAATCTAATTTAAAGAGAACATACTAAATCAGGTAAAATTCAGGTTGATACTGTAAACTAAATTCCTACATGGAAAAAAAAATCACTTTCCCTGAGCATTGTCTTTCAAAACTGTCCCACAGTAAGTATATTTAATATAACAGCATGTGCTCTAGAACTATACATTTGAGGGATTTGAAACTCAAAGAGTTTTAACTATCTTGCCCAAGGTAAAGAGCTGGCATTCAAATGTAGAACTGCCCTCCTGCAAAACCCAAAGTTTTTCAACATAATAATGATTATTTAATAAATGTATTAATGTACATTTGTTACAATTGATGTACAAATATTGAAAAATTGTTACTAACCATGGTCAATGATTTACATTGTGGTTTACATTATGGGCCATACACTTTTACAGATTTTGATGAAATTTGATGTTGTCTGTATCCATCTTTGCAAGATCATGTTGAACAATTCCATTACCCCAAAAATGTCCTGTCTTCCATCTATTCTATTCTTTCCTCCCCCTCTGGTTGGAACCCACAGTAACCACCAAGATTAACTCATTGGAGGACCAGATTCATAATTATTTGCAATAATATTGAGGGCTTTTCATACTGGCCTCTTCTCCCCTGTTAGGCACTGCTTGTGTTCTCAAGAGGCTCCTGCCTCTCTATTTAAGATCATACCAGGACTCCTCAGGATGGAAGTCTAATATCATCCTGCTCATTATGTGAGTCTCCACCCCATAATACAACACACTGTGACAATATGAATGCTACACTCTCATTATAAGCCTCCCCCAGGTGTGCCCTGTCCCACCTGCCCCCCACATCCAACACATTAAACCAGTAACCCTCCCCTGCCAGTTTTGCCAAAAGAACATTCTCAAGTTGTAGTTTCAACCACATACCCACAAATCCTCAGAGTTCACCTGTTCCCTGCCCCAACGCTCCCTCTAATACCATAGAGAGTCTAACCCACCCTTTCCACCTAACCCCCTCACAGACAAGCACTGTCAAGCCAAATAGTATCGCTGTACCACTGTTATGCTCATCCACTGCACAACTACACCCTTCCATTTTATCATAGATTTTTCCCATAGGGGCATTGACTCACAATCTTCTTCTCCCTTTCTGTGTTCTGTAAATCTATCTTCCAGATTCTAACTGCGACCCTGCTCAATTTGCTTAATTCATAACAGTGGCATCATGTAATATTTGTCCTTCAGTGCCTGGCTTGTTTCACTCAATATAAGGTGTTCAAGGTTCATCCATGTTATACCGTGTGCTAATACTACATTCCTTTTTACAGATGAATAATATTCCATTGTATGTATGTACCACAATTTGTTTATCCATTCTTTTGTTGATGGACATTTGGGTTGTTTCCAACTTTTGGCAAAAGTCAATAATGCCACTATGAACATTGGTGTGCATATACCTGTTCGTGACCCTGCTTTCAATTTTTCTGGATATATACTCAGCAGTGAGATTGTCGGATCATAAGACAGTTCTATAGTTAGTTTCCTGAGGAACCACCAAACTGTCTTCCACAATGGCTGGAACATTCTACATACCCACCAGCAGTGCATAATGGTTCCCATTTCTCCACATCCTCTCCAACACTTTTAGTCCTCTCTTATTTTAATAGCCACCAGTTTAATGGGTGTATGATGATATCTCATTATGGTTTTGATTTGCATTTCCCTAATAACTAGTGATGTTGAACATTTTTCAGGTGCTTTTTAGCCATTTGTATTTGTTATTTGGAGAAGTGTCTATTTAAATCACTTGCCCATTTTTCAAACGGGTTGTTTGTCTTTTTATTTTTGAGGTATAGAATTTCTTTATATATGCTGGCTATTAGGCCCCTATCAGATATATGGTTACCAAACAGTTTCTCCCATTGATAAGACTGCATTTTCACTTTCTTGATAAACTCCTTTGAGGTGCAAAATGTTTTATTTTGAGGAGGTCCTATTTGTCTATTTTTTCTTTTATTGCTCATGATTTGGGTGTAAAGTTCATGAAAACATTTCCTAATAAAAGATCTTGTAGATTCTTCCCTACATTATCTTCTAGGAGCGTATGGTCTTAGCTCTTATATTTATACATTTGATCCCTCTTGAGTTAATTTTTGAATAAGGTGTCAAGTGGTATTCCTCTCTCATTCTTTTGAATATGGATATCCAATTCTCCACACAGCATTTGTTGAACAGGCCATTCTCTCCCAGTTACATGGGGTTGGTGGCCTTGTCAAATATCAGGTGACTGTATACGTGAGGATCTATATCAGAACTCTAAATTCGGTTCCATTGATCAGTATGTCTATCCTTGTTATAACACCATGCAAGTTTGACCACTGTAGAATTGTAGTATATTTTAAAGTCAGGTAGTGTGATGTCTCCAATTTCAGTTTTCTTTTTCAGTATATCTTTGGCTATATAGGGTTCCTTGCCCTTCCAAATAAATTTCATAGTTAGCTTTTCCAATTCAGTAAAAAAAATTTAACGGGATTGCTTTAGATATGTAAATCAGTTTGGGTGGGATAGACATCGTAATGATGTTTAGTCTTCCTGTCCATGAACAGGGAATATTCTTCCATTTATTTAGGTTTTTGATTTCCTTTAACAGTGTTTTGTTATTTTCTGCATATAAGTTGTTTTCATCATTAGTTAAATTTATTCCTAGGTATTTGATTCTTTTAGTTGCTATTGTAAATGGCATTTTTTTCTTGATTTCTTCCTCAGATTGCTCATTACTGGTGTACAGAAATGCTACTGATTTTTGCATATTGATCATGTAACCTGCCACTTTACTGAACTGATTTATAAGCTCTAGAAGCTGGTTGTAGATATCTCAGGGCTTTTGATGTGTAGGATCATGTCAACTGCAAAAAGTGAAATTTTTACTTCTTCTTTCCCAATTTGGATGGCTGTTATATCTTTTTCTTGCCTTACTGCTTGAACAAGTATTTCTAACACAGTTTTAAATAGGAGCAGTGAAATTTGGTATCCTTGTCTTGTTCCTGATTTTAGAGGGAAAGCTTTTAGGATTTCACCATTGAATATGATGTTAGCTGTAGGTTTTTCATATATACCCTTTATCAAGTTCAGAAAGTTTCCTTCTATTCCTAACATTTGCAGTGTTTTTATCAGGAAAGGGTACTGCATTTTGTCGAGTGCTTTTTCTGCATTTATAGAGGTGATCCTGTGTGTTTTTTCTTTCAATCTGTTTATGTGGTGTTTTACATTGATTGATTTTCCTTTGTTGAGCCATCCTTGCAAACCAAGGATGAAACCCACTTGCTCATGGTTTATGATTTATTTGATGTGTTATTGAATACGATTAGCAAGTATTTTGTTGAGGATTTTAGTATCTAAGTTCATTAGAGAGATTAATCTATAGTTTTCCTTTATTGTGATGTCTTTCATTGCCTTTGGTATTAGGGTGATGGTATTAGGGTAATGTTGGCCTCATTTCTATTTTTTGAAGATTTTAAGCAGGATTGGTGTTATTCTTTCCAGAATGTTTGGTAGAATTCAGCTGTGAAGCCATCTGTTCTGGGTTCTTCTTGGTTGGGAGGTTTTTGATGACTAATTCTATGTCATTACTTGTCATTGATCTGTTGAGTTCACCAATTTCATCTTTTGTCAAAGTAGTCTGCTTGTGTGTTTCTAGGAATTTGTCCATTTCCACTAAATTATCCATCCTGTTGGCATACAATTTTTCTAAGTATCCTCTTATGATGCTTTTTATTTCTGTGGTGTCAGTGGTGATATCCCTTTCCTCATTTCTTATTTTATGTATTTACATCTTCTCTCTTTTTATTTTTTTAATCTAGCTAAGGGTTTGTTAATTTTATTAACCTTCTCAAAGAACCAGCTTTTAGTTTTGTATATTTTTTCTAGTGTTTTCTTGCTTTCAATTTCATTTAGCTCTGCTCTAATTGTTATTTCCTACTTTCTACTTGTGTTGGGTTTAGTTCTGTTTTCTTTTGTTAATTCCTCCAGGTGTGCAGTTAAGTCTTTGACTTTAGCTATTTCTTCTTTTTTAATATAGGTATTTATTGTTATGAATCTCTTTCTCAGTACAGCTTTTGATGCATCCCATAGGTTTTGATATGTTGTCATTTTCATTCATTTCAAAGTAGTTACTGATTTTTTTTTGTGATTTCCTCCTTGATGCACTGTTTGTCTAAGAGTATGTTGTTTTACTTCTATATCTTTGTGCCTAATCTTGTTCTCTGCCCCTTACTGATTTCCAGCTTACTGATTCTGCCCCTTACTGACTCCATTGTGGTCAGATAAATTACTTTGTATAATTTCCATCTTTCTTAATTCATTGAGAGTTGTTCTGTGTCCTAGTACATGGTCTATCTTAAAGAATGAACCATGTGCAATCTAGAAGAATATAAGTCCCACTGTATTTGGGTGTAGTGTTCTGTATATGTTTATTAGGTCCAGATCCTCTAATATATTATTCAAAGTCTTTGTTTCTTTATTGATTCTCTGTTGAGATGTCCTTTCTAATGGTGATACTTGTGTGTTAAAGTCCCCCACTATAATTTTAGAGGCATCTATTTCTCTGCTTATTTATTTCCAGTGTTTGCCTCATGTGCTTTGGGGCACCCTGATTAGGTGCATAAATGTTTATGATTGTTCTTTCTTCTTGGCAGATTGCCCCTTTTATTAATATATAGTGACTTTCTTTGTGTCTTACAAAAATTTTGCATATAAAGTCTATTTTGCCTGATATTAGTATAGCTACTTCTGCCCGTTTTTGCTTATTGTTTTTATGAAAGTTGTTTTCCAACCATTCACTTTCAGCCTCCTTGTTTCCCTGGGTCTAAGGTGGATTTCTTGTAGACAGCATATGGATGGGTCATATTTCCTTTTCCATTCTGCCAATCTGTGTCTCTCAATTGGGGAGTTTAATCCATTAACATTCAATGTTATTACTGTCAAGGTATTATTTACATTAGCCATATTTTCTTTAGGTTTACATATGCCATATTTAGTTTTTATTTCTCTTTTTATCTTTTCAGTTATTTTTACACTTTCCTCCAACTCTCTTTTTCCTGTTTTTCCCTTTTGACTTGGAGAACTTCCTTTAGTATTTCTTGAAGGGCAGTTTTCTTATTGACATACTTTCTTAAATTCTGTTTATCTGTGAATATTTTGGACTCTTCCTCATTTTTGAATGCCAGCTTTGCTGGATAGAGAATTCTTGGCTCGGAATTGTTTCTTTTAGCACCTTAACTATGTAATACTACCACCTTCTTGCCTCCATGGTTTCAGATGAGAAATCAGCACTTAATCTTATCAAGATTCCCTTGTATGTGATGAATCTGTTTTCTCTTGATGCTTTCAGTATTCTTTTTTTGTCTTGAACATTGGACTATTTTACAAGTATATGTCTTGGAGTAGACCTGTTAGGGTTCATACTGTTTGGGGTGTACTATGCTTCCTGGACATGTATGTCCATATCCCTCAATAGGTTTGGGAATTTTTTAGCCATTGTCTCCTCTAACACTTCTTCTGTGCCCTTTCCCTTCTCTTTTCCCTCTGGGATGCCTATAATGTGTATATTTGTGCATTTCATGTTGTCATTCAAATACCTAAGTCCCTGCTGGTTTTTTCCTATCTTTTTATCTATCTGTTCTACTATCTGTCTAATTTCAGATGTAGTGTCTTCCACATTGCTAATTCTTTCCTTGCCTGTTTAAATCTGCTGCTATGTGCTTCCAGTGTATTTTTGATTTCTTGAATTGTACCATTCATCACCATCATACCCATTATCTTTTTATGTGTGTTTACACTTTCTTCAGTATGTTCCCCAAGTTTCTTCTTAATATCCTTAATCTTTTCCTTCATTTCATTAAGTTGATTCATGGTATTTGTTTGGATGTCTCTGATTAGTTGTTTCATGATCTGCATCTCCTCCTGTTTTTCAGTTTATTCATTGGACTGGGCCATGTCTTCCTGTTTCTTAGTATGGCTTGTAATATTTTGTTAGTGTCTAAGCATCTGTTTTTTCTTGATGAGTTTATTCAGTTGATTAGCTTTGCTTTCTACTGTAGGGTTTTATTTTGTTTTGTATATTTTTGTGTGGTAAGGCTTTACTTTGACACTTCATTCCTCCTATTCTATTTCCTTCCTGTTGTCTATGTTTCCTGGACAAAAAATTAGGGCCAGAGAATAAGAAAGAGGTAAGAAGAGAAAAAGAATAATAGTGATAATAATAGTAAAAGGTAGACGAGGACTTGTACAAGACCTTGGAAAATGAATAAGAAACACGAGTAAGAAGTAGAAATAAATAAGAATAAAAAGGTGGAGCAAAAACAATTAAATGAGAAACACTATAGAAAGTAATATATAGAATGAATTATAAGGCTGGAATGAGAGGAAAAGAAAAAAGAAAAGAGATAACATAGGTAGAAAAAAATTCAGTAAAAAAAAGAAAAAAATTGAAACAATGAAAGGTGAAACATAACAAATAAGAAACAAGACAACAGCAGCTAATTAAAAACAAAACAAAACAAAACAAAAACAGAAAAAAAAAAAAAAAAAAGGGAAAGCCACCTTCCCTCTTTGGCCCCTAGGGAGCTTCTCAGGCTGCCTGTGTTCATCAATCAATTACCGTGCGGCTTGCCCTCTGCAGGTTTTGAACCAGGTTTTAGTGAGTAAAATAAGGAAATAAAAAAGGAATCATTTTTTAAAAAGAGATCCAATAAAGCTAATACAAAAAGAATGTCTATATGTTCCCTGTCAAAGTATCAGCTGGATGCCTGATAACTCAGTGGATCACTCCTTTAAGAAGAGTCAGGAATTGAACCAGGGTCATCATATATGCAAGGCTGGATTCCTCCACTGAGATAAAGCCTCACTTTAGGTTAGTTACCCTTTCCGAAAGTTATCTGCCTCCTTTTCCTCAGGCAGCTTAGATTCCTAACAGTTTGTCAGAGCCTTGCTGATTAGGCACGTGTCTGTCCCCACCTCTTCTCTAATCTAATTTCACTCTTTATCTGGGCTGCTGGGCATGACAGCCTGCTTGAGGAGATCCCCCTCCCCTCGCCCTGTGGGGTCGGGTTCCCCTCTGAGATTTAAAGGGGGCTCAGCTGGCCCAACTCATGGCAAAGAAAATACTCTGTCCCCTCCCAGATCCATCTTCCTCCCAGGGAATGCCCCCTCACACTCTGATTGGAGCATCGAGCTAATGGCTCCACCTTGGCTGCTTGCCCTGTGGGTAGGGTATATCTGTTTCTTTCAGCCAGATGGGTGACCAACTCACTGTTTTCCATTGGCTTCTTTCTCTCTCCAGAACCTTCTCAGATGACTCAGGGAACCTTCCTGTTCTATATATATCCAAAGTAGCTCCCTCAGATAGGCCTCTTTCCTCTCTCTGCTACCCTTTCAAGAGTTAGACTCTGCTGACCATCCTTGGATCCATTTTCCTGGAACTTCCACATTTTATGCAAATACAAAAGATGTGGAAACAGTTTTGGAATTGGCTAATGGGTAGAGTCTGGAAGAATTGTGCAGTGCTTGATAGAATAAGTCTAGATTGCTTTCAAGAGATTGTAGAAATATGGATGCTAAAGGTAGTTCTGATGAGGATTTAGAAGAAAATGATTAATGTTTGTTGGAAACCAGATGAAAAGGCAATCCATGTTTTAAATGGCAGAGAACTTGCTAAAATTGAGTTCTGATGCTGGATGGAAGACAGAATTTGAAAGCAGTGTGCTTGGATAATTAGTTGAGAAGATATCCAAGGTAAATATGGAATGTGCAGCCTGTTTCCTCCTTGCAGCTTACAATTAAATGTGAGAGGAAAAGGATACACTGATAACTGAACTCCCAGGCACACGCAAAAAACAAAAACAAAAATACAGAAATTGATGGTCTTAAAAATTTTGAGCTTCCCCAAAACAAGTTCCCAGAGAATCGTGCTCCATGTGAGGATTTAACTGAACATGAATCCAGTCAGCCATTTCAGTGCAAATCAGGAATGGAAATGCAGTTATCCAGAGAGAATCTCTGGAAAGATTCTGCTGGATGGTTTGGACCCTTGTGTACTACAAACAAAAAGGACAATTTTTTTCTGAGATCTTTATGAACAGAATCACTGCCAACCTGGACTAAAAGGACCAGAAAATGAACAAATTGAAGGAAAAATAACTTCAAGGGAAGAACCATGAAGCTGAGGTTTGGACTGCAGACCTCTTCCCAGGCCAAGACAGAGGGCCCACCTATCTGTGTTAAAAGAGTGAGTCTGCCCAAGCACTTGGAGAAGATGGGCCTTTTGCCCATTTGTTCAGGAAGAGTGCTATCACCCATTGTTCTCAGAGAATGGAGCCTGTGACAAGGGGATTGTGGAGAGTCTGGCCACCATCCAATGCTTGATGAGGGTGGAACCTGTGTTCCAGTGTTTGAGGAGAGCATCGCTGCTGCCCAAGCACTTGGAAAGGTTGGGGTTACAGCTCAATTAAGCCTGGAGGACAAAACATTGCTCCATAGATGATTCTCAGACCTTAAAATCTAATGGATTATGCCCTGCAAGGTTTGTTTGAGATCAGTGACATCTGCTTTCCTTCCAATTTTTCCATACAAAAATGGGGATATTTATCCTGTGCCTGTTCCTCCATTGCATATTGGAAACAGATAACTTGTTTTCTAGATTTCTCAGGTCCACAGACAGAAGGGAATTGTGCCCCAGTACAGACACCTATAACTGAATTTGATGAGACTTTGTATTAAGCATTGTTTCCAAAATGATTTAATGCTTTGGATATATTGTTATG